>JAQFXW010001387.1:0-15084 GCA_034693945.1 Dendrobaena attemsi | reverse complement strand
CTTTAGACATGCCAAGAAACCGTCCGTTTTGGCGTCCGTTTGGCGGTCAAGGATTCAAATCTGAATCGACTGCCACGTGGACTGCCACTTGGACGGCGCCAGGATTCTTTTTGGAATCGACGACACATACATACATGAAATAATTTTTAGGCCTATGGAATATCATTTAAAAACGTTTACATTTGGCGGAAATATCAAATGTTTACATTTAGAGGAATATTAGCAAAAACTTGTTTGACATTTTTGAACCATTACTAAAAGTTGAATATTTTTTGTTCCGCTTGAAATATTATGGTGAAATTTGACAGTTGTACGTAAATATGAATTGCCTTTCAGCCTGTCAGATGTTATTTCAAAAATTCATACTTTTTACCGAAATATTAGCAAAAAACACAGAGGGATAATTTTGTATGAATCACCCTGTACTGTACACTATTTGGCAACTATAAGCTTCTGCCAAATGCCTAGCCAGGGATAACACTGACCTTAACTCGAAGTTTGAGGGCACAAGACGCTACTGCCAGACATCCTGTGCAACGGAGAAATTGTTGTTGGCATTCCACACGTCATGGCCACTCTTCCCTCTGATGTTTGACCATCCTGCACACAGCAAAAAAAGAACAATTTGGACACCTCACTCAGTAACCAGTTAATGTACTTAACTCAGACCAGCATTAGTGATTTGACAGCAACATCAATATTATTTATACTTTCTTACTAACTAAACGAAGATCACTCACTAACCAACTCATTGCTGAGAGCATTTACTAGCACTCTAATTTCGGGGTGCTCTGATTGCTCCTTTTGCCCACACAACAATAAAGCTGAAATACTTTCTCAGTTGGTTGCTCGCTTTAGAAGAGGCTCTTTTGCCGCCATGTTGGCTCCCCAGGGCTTATTCCAATAGTTCACATGGACACCTCAAACTGCCCTTTTATTTACCTGTATTGGGGTCACCAAAAACTTCTAAGTGGAGGAAGGAGTTGTCTTGAAGGGGTTCTACATAAATATTTCAGCGAGTGAATGAAAAAGGAATGCAAGGACATGCTTAACTCCTACCTCTGGAACTGCTATCAGGTCTGTTGCAGCTGTAGCGTCTGGGATAGGCCGAGTTCCAGCTTCCCATGTTGTCTCCTCCTCTGCTGGCAGAAACTGACCGAAATCCCCGGTGATTTAACTGCAACGTAGAGGGAATCCCAAATGTCTCCAAATTCAGCCGTCTCTCCTCTTTCCAACTGGTTCTGCTGAAACTTCTGAATAAAATATCAAACAATCGTAAAGTTTTGTCAAATGTTTCATTATTTTTATTGTCATTTGAGCAGTGATAGCACTCTAAACTCTTATTTACCCAAACTGCTAATACACATTCAGAACAAAACAAAGACTTATTTCATAGACGGGAGAAAATTTGGTCACATGGTCATGAATTGGAATAAATCTAGCAAGTCAATCTTCTAATGTAGACATAACAACAACGTTTGCAGAGTGCAGACGTACCCTAGTAGAGGCCATAGTAAAAAGTCAGTGAGAGTCCATAATAGGTCAGAGGCGTTTCATTGTTTTATCATTATTTTTCAATTGTTTGAACCCCTTCAAATTTCTTCATTTTCCTCAGTGACACAATCTTCCAACTTCTTTTCATCTCAAATAGGCCGCCTACTTCACCCTGGCTAAAGTGTGTTAACCCTTTGAACCCTGTGCTCCTGTAATGCTATGGATGATGGACCGGTTTTCCTGCCTGTAGGGTTCTAAGGGTTAAAGAACTTTTAAACCCTTACGCCTGCAAAAGAACAATCTTATCACCTACAAAAGGTTTGATATAATATACATGTATATATATTATAGATATAATTATATACGTTAGAATAAAACACAAGAGGATCATATGCAAAGAAAATAAAATACATCTGAAATACAGTACAAACTGATCATGATCGTACACTCACCCGGCTGCCCTTTCAGCTGCATCGCTGCTGATCATATCGAAGAACGATTTGCTTTTGTCATAGTAGACTATTGCAGACCCGTTGCCATCCTCTTCCGTACCTTCTTTCTTCTCATCTATATGATGTCCATCACCTTCAAGCAACTCCGATTCTCCACCGTCATCTATATCTGCCACACCCCATTAACACAACTTTCTTATTTTGCACTTACAACAGATTTGAGTCTTCGACATGTACGCCAATAGATTTTAACCCCACTTCACCCGATGCACAAATATCAAGGCACATAATCTGTGACACTACAGTTCAATACCAATACAGTGCCTTCAAGCTAGTAAATTTTCTCTTTACATAATTTCAACCGATTTGCATTAAGTTTATACAGCTATCAGCACTGCAATATCAGACAATAAGTTAAAGCAATGACCTATTGAAGCAGTTTAGAAATCAGCTTGAGGAGCAGAAAGAATATTTATAAGATCAACCAATTTGAAAATCAGTTTCCTCTAGGAAGCAATATTATTCAAGATGGTTCATGGCTTCCAAAAAATATTAGCATCCACGAAGAGGCCTTATATATTAACAGGTGTAATCTAAGATGTATTTGAACGTTTTCATTGTGTGTCCAGTGTCTACCGAGAGAATTCTATCACAACTTTCTAATATGTGTCACCGAGATGATGGCAATAAGATCTTTGAAGAGTTCTGCATAGTCTGAAATAAAACCCTGTTTAATGGAAAATCAAGCAACTAAACTGCTACTTGCTTAGGGATGAACTAAAGAACCAATATTTTTCAGTCCTCTACAAAAGCAAATTGGTATTCCTTGTTTCAAGCAAAGGATCGATAGGTCCCACTTCTCATACTTACTGAATATTGACATATCATCATACTGACTAATCAAAATGTGCATTCAGATAAAATACCAACTCCAGTTAATTTTCTCCTTTATCTCTTTTTCTATCTGGTCTTTGTCGAACTTTGCATTTTCAACCTCAAAATCGAATTCACTGTCAAACTTGAGCGATCCCAACTTCACGTCTATCCAGCAACACTCCGATGAGCTTCTTCCACCTCTCGACATTCCACGACCTCCACTCTGATATGCAGAACCTAAGTAGCAAACACCGTCAGCAATTTGAATGCAAAAAAATAAGATACGCAGAAGAAATAAATCCTTCTCTGTTATCAGACTCATCAGTCGTCACTCGGGGATCGTAGCATCTCGGATTTTCGGTGGTGGAGAGGGGCAACTGCCAGAATAGCCCCCCCCTGCCTTTGACCCATGCCAACACAGCATCATACATGGGGCCATTGGGACCTACACGTTCATTTGTGAGAAACAGAAAAGTTTGTGGGTAATTGAATCTGAACTCTACTTGGTGTTTAGCAGTCTAGTTTCACATAAACTCACAAGTAAGAAGATATGTCATCACGAGCCATTTGTCATTCTAATTCTTTTTAAACCATCTTGGGATGGCCAATGATCTAGTGTTAAAATATTAAACACATTCGATCTCATCTTAACGAAATGAAGCATCATAATTCAAGTTACAAAATGAAGAGAAACTAAACTGATGGCTACCTCTGAACACAGAGCGACCGCTGGTCCTCTCTGAGACATTCCTCTCGGATAGGTACGAGTTCGGATGCGGGTAGAATCTATTAGTGTCACGGTCGGAATTGTCCCACCTGTCTGCGGCAGAACCTCTCCGTGTATTCATCCATTTATTTGTCTGCACTGCTTGGTCCATCATAGCAGAATTACGTCTACTGGACGCCGAGTTCCCAAAGGACCCTACAAGTCATAAAAAATGCAAAACTGTTGGCACTATGCAAACTAAACTAACCATGCAATGGGTTAACCTAAAGTTTATTTGACCCAGAGAATGACAGCCATTGGCAAATCACGGAATAAGATTGGTGTCTGACATGAAAATGGTTTAAGGAAGGAGCTGAGCAAAGTAATGAGACAACTGGTACCTAGTGCTTCCCATGTAGGTCTGAGCATATGGAAATGCATCTCCTCCAATTATCCCTCTGTACATTGCCAGATCCTCTGCCTAAATTACTAATAGTAATGCCCCAAAACATTCTGACAAGAAATACACCATCAACCAGTTATCAGTGCTGAATTGAAAACTGTTCACCTTCTTCGAGATTAGGCTGGGTTTCGACAAGTAAGCAGATTGCAAGTTTGTGATAACAATCAAAAATGTAATTAGTGCCTCTACTCGTGAAAATGATCAGAATTGCTCATTGTCTGACAAACAAAAATATGGCGCAACAAAATGTTTAATATCAACACAAAACAACAACGATAGGAGTTAAAAACACAATGCCTTGTAACATAACTAATTCACCACAAATCTATGCTTCACAAAGATTATCCGGATAACTGTGAAGAGAAACATTTTCACTTCGGCAAGAATTAAACGGCAAAACCAAATAAAGAGAAAAACCACCTGTTTGAAAGAATTGCGTTGTCCTGAATGGAAACCGCGAACTTCCAATACCTGAGGATCTTCTCATGTTGTCAGAAGCAATACCGCATGCTCCTAAATAAACAGCCGACCTGTATTTCATTGCTCAAAGTTAAAGAACACAGGTAATCACAAGAAATACAGAATCTTGCAAACAAGTCTGCAGCTTTTAAATGCTGACTTGCAGGACCATTAACCAGAATGGTAAGGGACAGATTCATTGGCTTCATAGATGCCTTGAATTCACAGCAAACATAGGCTTTCAGAACTAAACTGGTTGTCAGAACTAATCTAAACTGGTTAGCAGAACTAAACTGATGGTCATAAATAAACTGGTTGTTAGAACTAAATTAGTTGTCAGAATGAAACTGGATGTCAGAACTAAACTGGTTCAATGTCACAAATAAACTGGTTATCACAACTAAACTGATTTTCAGATCTAGTGCACAGTAAATAAAGAACACTGCACAAATTATGTATGCATGCAAACTCACCCACAGGATATGTTGCATTGCCTGACAAGATCTTTGCTGGGTTCTCATACGATCTAGCATTATTTGCAACTGAATGTGAAGTCTAAAACAAAACAAAATTAAAATGATTACATTCTGGGTACTATCTCAAATGCCACAATCGAAAGACAGGAACCATACAGACCAGTAACCACCTTTCATTGAGACTTAGATCATAAACTGCTGATTTGTCAAGCATATAAGCAGTTTATTCTCCAAAGTCCTAACCTGTCAATCACGTTATTACCGGTACTGCACATTAAGAGCTAATCAGTGCCGGAACACTAAGAACAACAAAATATTCAATACTTGAGGTAAACGTGCATTGACTACGTATTGTTTACGCATGGGTGGAGTTTGGATTCCGCCCATGGGGGGGAGGGGCTTCAAGTTTCAAGTTGTGAAAAAAGTTGACTTATTTTTTTTAGTCATTTCCCTTACTTTCTACTTTTAAGTCTGTATCAGATGGGGGGAGGCCTAGCCCTTGTCGGGGCTAACCAATGCAGGGGCAAAAGTTCTAAACTTCTCCATGGGGCATAGCCCCCACACCCCCTGCTACTGATCAACTCCGCCCATGCGTAAACATGATCATCATACAAAAATTACTGTGTTAAAAATTAATGATCATTATAATGTCAACATAATTGCAAAGCTAACCCTGATGATTGCAGGATCATAATGCAGTGACATCGACTTCTGTAAGCGAGCTAAAGACTCGGGCGATTCACAGATCTGAAGATCCTTTATGTCGCTTCCTCTGAAGATGATGTACTCGAAGACCTCGTCCCTTGGAGGCATCGGGTGCTCTGTCGGTCTATCCTCTGTTCCAAACGACCTCACTGGAACAAACATCACCACCATATTGAATTATATGTGGTCAGTTAGACAAAATTCTTGAAATATTATCAGTTTTGATCAATTACACATTCAGCATCGTTCACATGTATACATTTCAGTTGCATCTGCTGAAAAGTCCCACTAAGATTTAGAGAAAATTCAAAGTGGGCTAATAGCAAATTGCAAAAATCTCAAATTTATGGCCGGATCGCTGAAATCATTTTGCAAGGATAATCTGTATCATCAAATAACGCTGTTCCAAGCGAATTGCCAAATTCTCAATTTCTGCTGAAATACTCTGTAATGGGAAAACATTGATTAATTAAAGCAAGCATGATATAGAGCATGCGGCCCTCGGACTTGTCTTGTGCGGCCAGCTGGGCAATTTGAAACACAGAAAAATGTGGCCCTCAAACAGAAATTATATAAATTAAGTTCAAAATACACTTTACTTTTCACAATTCTTTGGACCTACGACAAAATGATGCATTTCTAATCCTGTATTATATGGTACCTACGGTAATGATTATTTGAGTGAATTGCGTCATCACTCATCAGTGCAAATGATAGGTCCTAAACACAATGTTGTGAAAATGCAAAGCTGTAGCAATAAGTGCAACAATTGAAGGTGAAGCAATGTCATTAAAGCTTATCTGAAATCCATTGTAGAAACTCGCACTTCAGACTCCTTTACAAAATAATATTTGAAATAAAGAAATTGCTTTAAAATTGAACTTGATCCACGCATTTGTGTGATCAAACACTTTAGTAATAAACATCAATAGGAACAAATTAGCCTAAGATCAAAATTTGACTCATAACAGCCTCAACTCCATTTTGAGAGTGCAACAACTGAATTGCAGCCAGATAAATATGAAATTATGTTAAAATGCTTCTTGAGTAGGCCTATTAAATGGTGTTTTCATTTGTTCCAAGTCACTATATGCTTTTGTAAGATAGGCCTATTGGTCTACTTAAAACGCAATTTTTTTATTCAGATAGGCCATTTGTCTAAACTAACATATATAATTATTATTGTAATGCATGCATTACTTCACAGTTGCGGCCCTCGACTGTTTTATTAGATACAATCTGACCCTTGTCCAAAAAAGGTTGTGCACCCCTGATATAAATTAACACAGTGGCCGCGGGTCATTTATGGGTCATCCGCGAGACAATCTAAAGGAACATTCTGTGGGGCTATGTGACACGGGCGGGTCTATTGTTCACCGAGGCGCGGAAGCCGTGTTGTAATTTAAGTTCTCTATGGAGATTCGCCGAGTTGCCGCTTGTCTAATGGATCACAGACTACACAGTTGGCTTCGACAGGCTGTGCTGAATCGATTCAAATGCAAATCAGACAGGCGTCATTGCTGTCAACGACCATTGAGAGGCGAAGACCCATTGTAACATTGTTTGCCAACTTAGGCTGTAGCCGCTGTCAATATTGGACTCTAAGGAACGAGATATCTCGTCCCTCGCATCCAGGTAAACCTAATTTTGGATGAGATATCTCATTCCTCACAGTCAACGTGTTAAGTTAGGCTAGAATGGGAGATGTTCTAAATAGAAAGTCTTTAGTACTGCAAGTCATTTACATAGCATACAAAGAAAAAATCCCTTCCTAGTAGGCTAAATGTACCACAATAATAATCATAATAACAACAGCGAGTGCTGAGAACAAAGCTGAGGTTCTTTGGACATGTTATGAGATCAGATGGATTGGAAAAGGAAATGATGCTGGCTTGTGGAGAGGGAAGGAGAAAACAAGGACGACCAAAGAAATAATGGATGAGATACATGAAACAACTGGAATGAATTTGGCAGAACTAAGGGACACGACATCAGAAAATAGGAAATGGAGAAGCTTTATCATGATGGTCGCTAGAGTTCAAAGAACTGACAGCACAAGGTGACAATGTGATATGTAACATCTCAGAACATTGACAACTTCTATGGCGCCGTAACACAGCACTTGCTGTTTCCTTATCATAGCATGGTATCACAAGATTATGTAGGCTGTGTAAGCTAGGCCTTATGAAGTACATGTCCTTTGCTCGTACTCCTACATTTCTGGTGGGACTAGAGAGAAGAGAACATGTCCAGGATTACGCGGAGAGGCAATTGTGGCCTTTTCCAACAAGTCAGTGCATGACTAATACAAGAAGTGCAAAAATGGATTGTTTTGTTTTGCAACAGATGTTATTAAAATCAGAGGAAAACCTCAATTTTCCAGAGAATTTTGATTTTACTAACCCATTCTATCTCTAAAATAGGAGATGGTACCTCAAGAATGTCTGGTGTGAGGCTGCTTAATAAATCTCTTCTAATGACTTGGTATGAGTTCTAAAGGTGCAATTTGTCATTACTAGGTAAATATGAATAAAAGTTTCATGTTCCAGTGAGAGAGACTGGTTTGATGGGTTTGTTAGACACGGAAAAGATAAGTTTCTGTTAGAGTTAGCCAGTCCATTGGACGTGTTGACTGACATAGTCCAATCAGCTTGGGAAGGTCGGCAGCGGCACGCTGGTCATTTTTGGGCTGTGGCATGTCAAAAGAATTCGTTGGCAGTGGCATGGATGGCGTATCATTCAAGCTTTACACACTTGCTTAAGAAGTTCTTAGTATTTCTTAGTGTCTTGTATTTAATTATGTTTATGGACAAAAAACTTCTTTGCAGTCGTAATGTGATATGTTATTCACACTTTCCTGTAGGCGACTTGTATGGCCTCTATTTTTCCAATGAATTGATTGGGTGAGTTCCTTCACCAATGTTCGCCTGTTTGAATGAGCGCAACACCATTTTGGGGTATTATAGGGTTGGGAAGCAAACCGCAATCTGTATGCTCTTTGTTGCTAAGGCAAATGAGATGGGAGCCTAAGCTCTTACCATTGAAGCAAATTGTTGCCTAGGACTGGTCTCAAATTATGGCTCATGAAAATGAGTTATCCAGGGTTCTACCCAAAGTAGGCCCCGTACCAATAGTAGTCACTGCAGTCAGTTAACTCAAACTGATGTGTAAAATTTTGTTGCCGGTCAAAACAAGGCCTAAGAGTTTCGTTGTGTGAATAAAAGTTTAACAGCCGCAAGATGGTGAAGTTGGGCTTGCTTCGCTGTGACTGCAAGTTCTATCCCGCCGTTTGCTAGTTGCAGATATTGACAGAATATCTCGCATGAGACATGATAGCAAATGTAAACTGTATATAAACAAGCCTTATGCCAAACGTTACGTGTCACTGCGCATTCGTCATGCCACAGTTGAAGAGCATTGACAAAAATTCAGTGTTACCAATATGTTTTGCAAAGGAACTTAGAAAGGCTAAACAAGTATACAAAATGACAAGATCTCTGTTCCAAGTTCACAAAAAGGTAAAATTATTTAAAAACGGAAATCGCGAAAAATACACCAATAGCTAAACATATCAGTGATAGCATCGGCAGTATGCCTACCAATTGGTGGTGGCGGCGGCCCGACCAAGAAAATCAGTGGTGGCGGCGCCCATGAAATGTCGACGGCGGCACAGTCGGCGTATGGCTCTAAGCCCAAGGCAGAATTATGATAACGGAATTTATGTTATATGATATGTAAGGGCCTTGATCATACCAACAGTAATATAGGTCAGTGAGACGTGGACAATGACTAAGAAAAGTGGAAAAAAGATTAATGCATGTGAAATGTGGATCTGGAGGAAGATGCTGAGTATATCATGGACGGAGAAAAGGACTAATGAATGGGTACGCATGGCGGAAAAACGGAAATCTCACTGAGTTCTGACAAAGAACTGACTGACTGGAATCGAGAAGGATGAGACGTAAGGACAAATAGTGCTGAGAACAAAGCTGAGGTTCTTTGGACATGTTATGAGATCAGATGGATTGGAAAAGGAAACGATGTTGGCTTGTGGAGAGGTAAGGAGAAAACAAGGACGACCAAGGAAATAATAGATGGATGAGATACATGAAACAACTGGAATGAATTTGGCAGAACTAAGGGATGCAACATCAGAAAGAATGAAATGGAGAAGCTTCATCATGACGGTCGCTAGAGTTCAAAGAACTGACAGCACAAGGTGGTGTAGCGACGGACTTCGAGGCAGCAGCAGACGTCTTAACCGTCCAGTAGGCCCAATTGAAGGGCATGTCATCCAGGGTTCAGGCTGATTGTGTGGGGCTTGGTCTGGGCCTGCATGCATTACTACATGTGGCACAGAGCTTTGACCGGGCCCATCCTGCACTTATGCAAGCATATGCAAAACATGCATTTCTGATGACTCCTCCGTGCGTACATACTAAATTGACTACCTCACAGCGCATTATTAATGATTGCCATTCATATACGAATATTATATTAAATTGTTGGTCTGTGTAATGTGCTGTCTGAATGGTTGCTCCTCTGACGAGTTTATATTGTATCTTCCAAAAGGTGCTATAGTAATGATCAATTATTGATTGCAGTATTTTTTTTACTTATTCACATATTTTTATAGTGCTCCGTCAAGAAAACTACTCAGAGGCACTCCCAAACCAAAACCAGCCCTGGCAAAAGAGCACAGTCTTAAGAGAAGCGTAAAGGGAACCAGAAGAGACTTTTAGTAATAAACGTAAAGTAAGTGGAAAACCAATTCCAAAGTGCAGGGCTAGTAGTGGAAAAAGAGTGATACTGCACAGTAATAGTCCGTGACCAATTATTATTTACATGTTTATTAATTATAATTATATAATGTATGCTACTAGCTATAACCCGTCAAAAGATGATGTCCTTTTTTAAGCTCTGCCCAAAATGTGACTTAAAATATAAATTTGAAAATAAATCAAATTATCGTGATCGTTCATTTCACTAATGTTAATTTCGTAAATGCCTCTAGTGAATAAAGCGCCCATAGTGAATAAAGCGCCCGTAGTGAATTAAGCTGTATGTAACCCGTAAAATGTTTTATGGCAAAATGCGAATTGTAAGCGCCCCTTGTGAGTAAAACATTAGTGCCTGACATCGATACATTGTTATGACAAGATTTTTTGGATACAATGTAAATACGCAGTGAAAAGTATGATGGCCAAAATCGAGCTTCACCCAAGCCCTAACTTTTAACCGAGTGATGGTTTGAAGACTTATTACAACTCGATGTCTGAAGAGTTCTGTTTGTATTTGGTGATTTTCATTCGTCTAAGCTTCTGAACTTCTTTGAAGAAAATTTCGAACCTGTTTGTTGTGTAGGAATTGGATGGAAACATTTTATAATTAGGTTAGTAATTTGGATTTCCATCTGTACGTATTACGAGTCATTTATCGCGTTCAATGAACAGATGCAGATGTTGTTGTAATTAAATCTGTGTATGTCACTTCAGATTTTGATAGCCTGACTGGTGAAATTGGAGTGACTGAGTTCGGTGTTTTGCCATTCGGTGCTTATGAAGACCCTGTCTGGTATGTCGATTGATTGAATCTGTGTCTTAGTTTATCTATTGGTATATTGTATTGTATCAAAACACTTGTAAAGTACCTCTTATGCCTCGAGTTTTGTATCAAGTTTAAACTTTTTGAGTGAGGGAAAGGAAGGAGAACGTTTCTACAAACTCTGCTGTAGATCATGTTAGCTGTTCTTTACATGTTATTGTTCTTTATGTTTTGACTGTTCTTTACATGTTAACTGTTCTTTACAGTTTGTTAATGGTTCATTTAGTTGTATGCCATTAAATCATCTTGACTGATATTTGTGACGCAGTAACTGTTCTTGGCTTCAATCTTAACATCTTAACCATTCTGTACATCATGCCAAAGTTTCTTTTGTATCAGGCTATAGTATCACTACATCTGGGTTTTACATGCCGATGGTTCTTTCTGTGTACTTCTGTTTCCATCCTGTAGCAGTTTGGTAAAGATTGTTGATGTCTTATTTTGTTTCTGAATATTTCTACAGTGAACTGCATCTATCGACAACATGGCCAGCAATTGGAGAAAACTCATTCTGTGAAACAACTTCTTATTCGTAAGTTGTCTGAATGTATTGAACTTTTCGAACTAACATTTACCAATGTTCTTAAATGAAAAGCAATGGTGTTTTTTCTTTGAAATGTTGCTGTAGTACATAGCAGTAATGTACATTAAGTAAACAGGTTACATTACAGGTCGTATTTAATTTCTTTTGTGTAAATTACTACGAGAGTTACATTGTTCAGCTGTTGTTGTGTCTGTAGTGATTTGGATCCGATTCATGCCCCTCACTGGTCTGTTCGCGTTCGAGTGGCCGACAACCCCCAGTGTTTGTTAGGTAACCATGCGAATCTCTTATATTTATTTTTTATTTGCATATTTCTATACCGCACTTTCAAGTTCACTCTTACTCAGACTACAGCCCGGAAGTGTGTTAGTGTTAACACGCCAAAGCGCCTTGAAGAATTGTAAATAAAGAATTTGCTCAAATTCTCTATGCAGGATTTTGGTCTGAATCGAATCCGCGATTCTTCGGGTGCAAGGCGGCAACTATCCCACTGCATCAATTGCTTGGTCACGGTTTTACGATACTGTGTTGTAACAAAGATGATTAGCGTAGCGCTCCTCCTTTATCCGGACTTGGGACTTCGATATTTGAAATGTTTGCAGCATGACTGGGAATTACAATATTGACATGATTTATGCACGATGACTTGTGCACTTCAAAACAATTGTCACCAGATTTCCTATAGCGGAAGTTCGAAATAAAAGCATATGATACAGTTGCTTTAGCGCTTATGTATATTTATGTCTATCCTCTTAAATGGTGTTTATGACTGTTTTGAATCCAATATGGATGAATGTGAGGACACCTTGCAGCATCTTTGTCTCTTACGCAATCCGATATCAACAGAGACAGGTTTGTGTAAATGGAGACCACAGGAGTTACAGAGCGTCAGAGGAGTCTTTTAGCTTTTCAAATAACAGAAATTGAATATTATAACAATTTTTTTTATCTTGAAAGTAGGAAATGGAATTAATAGATATAACTCTTAGATATATGATAATTTGATAAACTATGGTTTATGAATTTAGAGTTGACCAATAAAATATATTCTAGCTTTGTTTCTATTACTTTTTTTAGCTGTTTGCTGAATAAAGGATTTCTTAAATAATTTATGTTAATTTAAAATTAATTTTATAAATCTAAAAACATTTTGGTGTTGACCGACTGTGTTGGATGTATGTATGTAACACAGTATGTAAAGTAACTTGCATTATATTTAGATAACAGAATATAAAATTTGCTAATTGTTATGTAAAAAAATGATAATCGGTTAAATTGTCCAGGAGTTATTGGGGGTTATTTGTACTGGTGGTAATTGTCTGGGGGTAATTGTCCAGGGGGTAGTTGTCCGGATCCTGTCTTGCAGTTTTCAAATTCATTGTAATTCGCTTGAATGTATTTATATGATTAGATATCTATCTGGTTTGTTGTTATGAAGAAGCTTCTGTAATCTGTATGGTTTACAATATAACGGTGCAGTTGAAATCGTCATGACATGTCGTCAATTGTATTGAGAACAATTTCTCTTCTTGTGCAGGTGATTACCTTAACGGCTTTGTTAAGTTCTGCTCCAGAAAGGAATCAACTCAGCAGCTCCTTGGAAAATCGATCGTCATTAGTGACTCAGGTATCTCTGTCCTCATCAGCCAATTATAATTTTCTAATCTTAATTGCAAATTTATATAATGCCACTTCAAGCGGAACAATTCTGATAGTCTCTGGATTTGACGTCCTAACGCCTCAAGGATTGAGTGGTTTTCAAACACTGCAATTGATCAATTAATGCCGAGAGGGGTAAGAAAGCCCATGCATTTTAATGCACTCTCTACATTAAAGTGAGTACATTTTCCACTACCGTCCATGGCCTTGGTATTGAGCTTGATCAAGAGCTTTCTTTAGCACCTGATACCCATTGCTCTGTGGTAACTGTTATCAACTGTGTCAGCTTTGTGTAGTTGCTCACTCTCTCACTGCTGGATCTACTACAACACTTGTGCATGATTTTGTAACCTCATGATTAGATTACTGTTCCTGTCTCTAATTGGTCTCCATACTGTACGGACCTTGGTGTTTGGAGCGGCTGCTGCACGGCTAGTTGGAGGGATCTCCAAGTTTGGTCATTTGCTGATTTTATCAGGAATGAGCTTCATTGGCTGCCTGTCGTACAGTGTATCCAGTACAGAGTTATTGTCTTGATCTGGCACTCACTGTTGGGTATGGCTCCACCTTACATTAGAGATTTGTGTCTTTCTGTTGGCACCAATTTTGGGCAAACTGCTCTCCGTTGAACTGCCTATGGTGAACTTTTGGTCTCTTTGTCACGAACTTCTACTGTGCATTATCGCTCTGTTTCAATTGCTGGTTCTACACTTTGGAATGGCCTTCCACTTACTTTACGTTTACTACCAAAAAACTTGTCTAGCACCTTTTATGCTTCATTGCTGCTCTTAGGACTGCTCTTTTGCTGGGCCTGGTTTGGGAGTGCCTCAGATTAGTTTCTTGAAGAGGCCTATACAGATTTGTGAATAAATAAATAAAGGGTTAAGGAAAGCAAAGAAAGCTCAAGTCACTGGCTGCAAAACATAAGCGACCAATAAGTGTGATCTATCGCTTGACTCGAGTGTAAGACAGCGTGTAATGTATATACCGGAGCATTGCTATATAAATGTACAATTGTCATTACAAATAGTACGTATTTGATGTATATTCTGTATATAAATGTAATCTGTAATCTGCATTTTTTCCTCAGTGCATTTGCAGGCGGTACAAATAGGTACATACTTGCTAACTTATTTGTTTTTGTTTTGCCAGAGCTGGACGTGAGCCAGGCGCTGCAGAGGTTGACTGATCCTGGTCCCTACATGCTTCCTTCTATTGGCAAGGCGGTTAAGAGGGCAACGTCAAAGCTGGCTCTGAAACCAGAAGAAGCACCAATACCTGCCGACCTTCTTAACGAAATACTTCTTGTGAGATTCCTCTAGTCTACTGGGGCCTTATTAATGGAACAACGGACTACCGGTTGTAGCGTACTACGGTAGTAGGGCCAACAACGGTAGTAGTTATGCCCTCTGCCAAAGTCGGAATTCACGAAACCCGTGTACGCGCTGGTTTAGTTATTCCGGTAGTACATATTATGCATATTCATTATTTACGTGGTTATAGTCATAGCGCATGCGCAAGTGTATTAGCGCTCTGTGTTTTGCGTAAGCCTAGAGCTTCACACAATAATAAGTAAGTAAGTATATTCTTTAATTTTCATTGCACATCATTCCATTGTCAGTGAAACTTTATTTATTCTGTGGTAG
>JAQFXW010001386.1:0-15088 GCA_034693945.1 Dendrobaena attemsi | reverse complement strand
CGATGTTAATAATATTTTCATCTCTTCAACATGAATAGCGACTGCATCAGAACAATTGAGTATCATATATTGTATAACAATAGCAGGCTAGACTACTGAACTGCTACAAAGCAGTTATTAGTATACAGGAGAGGAGCGGAGGGCATTGAGGTAACTAACTGTTGTTTATCAGCTTGGTAATGGCTTTGGTTCATTCGGTCGTTGGCTATTTTGTACATGATATGCTTTGCAAAGAATTTATAGCCAATGTTGAGACAGGAGTTCAAAATTTCGTCTCCTGTTGTACCCCTTACAGAACTAGGTCACACGATGAGTACAGTGTTTGTGAGATATTCAGACAGTGAGAGAAAGGACTGACCATTCTTCTTTATATATGCCATTCATCTTTACATGCCAAGACAGTGCAAGACTATACATGAGACTTTTCTTGTCTAGATAAGGTTGTTTTATAAGTATGGCATGATTGTCTTATAATGGCAGCTAGAAAACACACAGCAATTTCTAATTAGCTAGCTAATGTTTAATAAAACAATGTAGAGAACACTGATTAGCTAATTTTAATAAAATAATGTACAATTTCCTGACCTATTAACCTGTAATGATCATTTATCTAATTATCTAGCAGTTGATAAGTGTTGCAAATTATTTTCGTAAACACCCTTATTGTGTGCTTTATTATAACTTGAGTTCTGATGTAATAATAATATTATAATATTTACTCTTTAATTGACCAATTGCTAACCACGTTATGGTTTAATACAGATACAAGTTATACAAAATACGACCTGCTTAGCACGACATGCTTCCGGTACAGCCAGGACCAAGGCCTGAGGGGCAATCTTATTTTCCACCTTACCCCGAGACAAACAACACAACAGAAAAGCGCTAATAGCAGCTAACTGAAACTTAAATAATTTACTGCCCTGTGTGAGACTTGAACCCGTGCCACTAGATCATTACTCAGTTTATCGACCAGCGCTCTCAACTAAGCTACGGATCATACTAAGTAGCGCAGTTGGAATACGTAAAACCAAAGTTCGGCTCAGCTTAGGAAAATCACATCACTGTAAAACAATGTCATTATAATGCAGAACTTTGTGACATAGACTGTTTTAAAACAGTTCTGTAGTAAAATATGCTTTCGTTTATGTACTGTAATGTGTGAAGTTTATCAATGTGTAAAATAGCAAAAATGTTCAGTGTCAGGAATGGTAGCCTACTATAGAATCTGCTTCGTGCATCATAGAGAAAATACTGCATTATCAGTTCTAAACATTTTTCAGATGCCAGAGAGCTATCCGGCGGTTGCTATTAATTAGACTCATAATTGTTAAGTGTTTGTTCAGGTTAAGATCAGTCAACTTCGCTAGAATTATTGTGGGTTGGGGGTGCTGGTATAAAGATGTGTGCTGGACTTGGTCATGTGATGCAAAATTCCTTGGGTAGATGAGGCAAGTCTGTTGAATTATCTGCTATAGATCTATGGTTTTATACTAGACGGCGTTACGGTGCTGGCAATGATGCATTTGGTATATTTTGAAGAGTACTATTCAATATATGAATCTTTATTTCACGATAGTGGATGGATATTTTTTTAACGATTGCTGCATGGAATAACGACAACTGCAGATTATGCCTTCTGCTATCTGTACCCTTTAAGTGCATTACTGCAAGTTTAAATTTTCTGCTTTTGCGTTGTATGTACAGTTCTGTTGATGTCCTAACTCCAAAATCATGAATCTTTCACCGGGTCAGCACTGAATTAACAGCTGCATAAGGAGTTCTATCTCACAAAATGGCATCACTCAAAATTTCCTCTTCGCATTCATCCTCTGAATCGAGGAACTCTGAATCTGTCGCTGGGTCTTCTTCTGCAGTCACGCCACAGCTTGCCAGCAAGACTCACAAAACAGTTCCGAGCATTGGGGGTCGCCGAAAGTCGTCGCATTCAGGCAGCCTCAGCGGATCAACCTCGAGGGATGAGACCTCCTCTCCTGTGCCGAGCCGTGTCAAGGAGATGCGTCACTTGGATGCCTCCCCCATTCGAAAGGCAAGCAGCATTCAGAGCATTAAGAAGGTGGACACTCCAATGAAACGCACGCAGAGTGCACAGAACATTTCCCGCACCACCTCATTAGCCTTGCAGCCGAGTACACCGAATGTCAACCGCTTTGTCATGGGAAAACGAGCATCGAGCTCGCAGAACGTAAGTTGCAAAGGTAGGCAACGTCTCTCGGCACCGGTCAGCGCCATGGCCTACAACGTCGAGCTGCTGGCAAGCTTCGAGAAGGAAAAGAAGCTGCTTGAACGGCGGATATCGGAGCTCATACAGACCGGAGAGCTGCGCAAGGCGGAGAACGAGAAACTGAAGTTTGAAGTCCGGAACTACAAGGATCGGGTTCCGCCGGAGAATGTCTTCGAGGAGCTGGAGCTGCTTCGACGCGAGAACGGCCTCCTGCGAGAACGACTCGTCGAGGCCAACATCCCTCTGGAGCATTTCACCGACAGCGAGAAACTTCTTATTCTTCAGAAGCAGAACAACCGGTTGCAGGAAGTTGCCAACGCGAAGGGCGGCTCTGCGGACGGATACGAGTCGAACATTCGATTCCATTCCGCAAGCGACGCGGACTCTAATTCCAAGGACTTTGAGTCGGTTGGAGATCCGTCGTGCATGAACGCGGAGCTGAGGTCGTGCCTGTCGCTCGACGCCAACTGGGACAAGCAGAGCAACAAGAGCAGCGAAGGCGGAATGAGCGAAGTGTCCGTCGCCTGTCTCCAGGACAGGATACTCCAGATGGAGGAGACACACTACAGCACAAATGAGGAGCTCCAGGCGACACTCCAGGAACTGACCGACCTCCAGGACACCGTCAACGAACTGACTTCCGAGAACGAGCGCCTAGCCGACGAGAGATACATCTTGCTCGAGTCGCTCTGCTCGCAGACGGAGAAGCTGGAGAACGCTCGTCTCCAGATCGAACATCTCAAAGTGCTGCTGCTGCGAGACAGTGAGTCGCGCCAGCGCTCGGAGTTTGAGTGCCAGCTGGCGGCGCTGGTCAGGAGTGCCCAGGTGGAGAAGGAGGAGATGCTGTTGAAGCAGATTGAGCTGAGCAACGCGGTTCAGACGTTTGAGAATGAAAACCACGAGCTGCAGGATGCAGTTGTTGCGCTGAAGGACAAGTGTCATTTGGATGACGGAAAACTGGATACCCTGGTAGTGGACAAGAAGACCCTTGAAGGTCAATTGGTGACCCTGAAGGAGCAGAACGTCAAAGACCAGCTGGATCTTCAGCATCTCAAGGCACTTCTTGAGAACGAGAAACAAAAGGTGGCCGAGCTCGAACAGGAGCGCAGCGTCACGAGCAAATCGGATCTCGAAGCGCTGCTCAACTGCACGCGACAGGAGAAGGACCGGCTAGAGGACCGATTGACAGACGAGGAACAGGAATTGTCTCTGAAGCAGAACGAGATCGCCAAACTAAAGGAAGCTCTTGAGATGACAAAGATTGAGCTGAAGGCGCTCGATGACAGTCGATTGCACCAGTTGATCGAAATGGAGTCGCAGATCAAAATTGCCGAGTGTGAGAAAGTTGAGGCACAGGCGGAACTCGAGGCAATACGCGAACACAACGACCAGCTTCAGATGACCTGCGACCAATTCCTCGAGGACAAAAAGAACTATACGATGACGGTGGCTAGGGCCGAGTCGGAGTTGCGGATGGCGCGGTCGAAGATCGCACGACTTGAGACAGACCTTCGAGAAAAGACGGATCAGTTCAACGAGGAGCGCGACTCCTGGAGACAGTTCCAGCAGGACCTGCAAACGGCGGTCGTCATCGCCAACGACCTGAAGACGGAGACGCAGGAGGGAATGGAGAAGATTCTAATGGACAAAGAGATGCTGCGCGATCAGAACGCGATCCTGAGGCGGGAGGTCGAGGCAGTGCTGATCGAGGTCGAGCGTCTCAAGACCGAGATGCAGGAGAAGGCAGTGGAAGCTTCGACCCCGGTTGTCAGTAGCCTCGACATTCGCGGCAAAGTACTAAGCACTGTCGATCGTGAGCTGGCCGTTCGCCGCCAGGACCGGTTGCTAAACGGTGGCGATCCAAAAGGACCGAGTCTGTCCGTCAAACACCTCATCTCATCCATTGAGGAGCAGGTGAAGAATGAGGCAATTCCCGTCCCGGTCTCACCTTCCGTGGCAAATCCATCCATACTGCGACGGGATTCGACCGATAGTTCCAGGAGCCTTTCAAGCGCCAAATCGACCGACATTTCGCCGAGAATCACGACCCAGCGTCAGCTGAGCAGTCCGTCTGCTGAAGCTAGTCTGAAGTCTATCATTCGACGACCCAACATTGATGTAAAGGAGACCCGTGTTGCCAGTCACAGGCACACTATCGCCAATATTATAATGGACAGTGTCACTGTCACTGATGACGACAAACAGGCTGTCGCCGAGTCAAGGGCCCCGTCGACTCATTTGGTTGAAAGCACGACTGATGTGACCCGTAAGCCTGTTACCGAGGGAGTTCGAAAACCACTGACTGGAATTCTAACAAACAAAGCCGTTATTCGAAGAAAGACGACTTCAGGCATTGGGTTAGTAGTCATGCTAGTAATATGATGTGAAGCACTGTTAGGGTAAAGTAGGCTGAGTAGGTATTGCTTAAATTCTTTGACTTGAGTTTCGTTTTGTTATTAGATTATTGCAGTTTTTGGCTGAGTGGTTATATGCTAAAAATTGATCAAGAGTCCTGCCCTTCCTGCTGCTGATCTCTGTCGATGAAACGGTGGCATGTAATTAATTTTTTACAAAGTTTACCGGAATAGGAAACTTGATATTTGCTTACAATATTGTTGTTCTAGCTGTGCAAACACAAGCATTTAACTCTCTATCCTAAGTTCCTGCTGTCCATGGCCAATTGGCCATTGCTCTCTGCGATTGGCTGCCCGTGGGGACACCGGGTCTTTCCAAACCCCAAAAGCAAGCAGCACCGCAGCATTGCAGTTGTTTGCCTTATTTGTTGAATGCGCTTCATAATGGTCTCCAATGTCTCTGTTTCCTATCCTATCTGTTGCTAGACATCAATCGGATAGGAAGCCCCTCTGATGAATTCGACTCAAAGTGGTTTTCGCTTAAAAGTTTCCAATTGCATAAATTACATAAATTACAATCAGAGATGCAACAACTCTGTATGACGTTGTCTTGAATGTCACTGTTGAATGTTTGCATTTGCAGAGATGTCGATAGGTCGCCAGATAAGCCAGGCAACCACTCGAGCGGTCACCTGTCAAAGTCAGACCCAGTGGCGCTACTTGCCAAACAGTTCAATTGCTCCAAACGAAACGCTCTTCTGAAATGGTGTCAGAACAAGACGGCCACATATTCGGTATATCCAATGAACTGTATAATTTGCAAATATTTTCTTTTTTGTGTAGAGGTTTGTCAGGTTTGTGATTGCGTTTGATCTTTGTCTCTAGGATTTTGCCACACAGAGATTTGATTAAGCTTGGTCTAAGACTTGGCAATGCCAGTACCTCATGCGTTGCAGGGTTGGACAAATTCCCAAAAGCTGTGTTTGTTGTTAAAGTGTTCGTCATCATCGCCGTCCATGGACTCAATGCCCGTTGGTGTAATTCGCATGTTTTACCGTCCATCTCCACTTGTCTCTCTCCTGTGCCACGCTGCTTAATTTGTGAATCTCCACCTCGCACCAGTCTGTGAGGTCGAATAGCAACTCCCTGCACGGTCTTCCTCTAGTCTCCACCCGTCCATCATATTGAAAATGGTTGGTTTGACGAGTCTGTAGTTTCGCATTCTGAATACATGCCCGAAAAAGTTGTTTTCTTTTCATCATTTGATGTATTTTGTGTTTCTCACTCTTACACACATCTCCACATTTGTTATCTTCTGCTCCCATCTGACGTGTAGTATCCTTCTGTAGCATCTCATCTCAAACGCCAATAGTTTGTTTGTGTAACATTTGCGTCCATGTCTCGCATGCTTATGGTAGTATACTATACTAAATATGCATGTTTTTATCATTTCAGTTTTTGTTTTAATATTCTGATTTCGCGGCTTCTCCATTAGAGATAAATAATGTTAATCATCATGAAAATGTATATGTTAATCATGTGTTTTAACTGTGTATAGAAATGTGTAAATAAATAAAATGATATAGTAAAAGTATGACACACACATTTGCACAGTGCACACATTTTGCCTTTTAAAAGGAACTTGCCAAAGGAAACCCTCGGTGTTATCAATGGCAAGTTCTCAACCACAGATGTAGTGTCAAAAGAGTTGTCACATTACAACTAAAGACAGTGACATGTTAAACTTGTCTGGTTTTTTTTATTGTCTTTAGGGAATTGACATAACTAACTTCAGCAGCAGTTGGAACGATGGACTGGCTTTCTGTGCCCTTTTGCACACGTTCCTACCTGACATGATTCCATACAAGGAACTGAATTCACAGGATAAGGTCAGACAGACATTATCAACACATTCCTCTATAAAAAGTAGATAATTATAATTTATTTTGTTATGCGGAGCCATACATTCATTTATTTATTTCATGGCATTTATGCCAGAAGCTTTTTAAGCCCATCCCAGATAAGAGAGAACAGTTTTTAATTGTTGGTAAACTGTATAGTATGGATAATAGTAGCGTCTGTAATTAATGTACCAGTGACGGGTCAGAAGAACGCGATGTTTGCCTGTTCAGCTGTTTGCCAACTGTCTGTTCAGCCACTGAGGTCTTCTCGGTATTGAACATGGAGCTGGAGAAGTAGAGTGATACCTTAAGCAAGTGAAGCATTAACAGCCACACCTTCTTTGACTATGCATGTAACATCTGTTTGTCTGCCATGCTGACTGTTCTTCTGAAATGACATACACACACCAGTGTTTTTAAGTTGATAATAGTAGCCTTGCCATATTTTAATTTTTATATTTTAATATCCCAGGGCTTTTAAAGCTAGTCTTAATAAAGACTTTCGAATTTAAGGGTTCCACTGTGTTGTTAGTTGGATCAGATGAGAACATAGTGCTCGAGTCTAACGAAGCCTGTCACCAAATGTAGGTTTGATTCTTCAAGTCACATTTTTCAATATTGAAGTCAGTTTTGGTTCGTGTGATGTTGTCTTGTAAGTGTATTTTATTCTATTGTTTCGTCTTGTCTGGTGCTGTATCGCATTATGTTACATTGTCAAGTATTGTATTATGTTGTATCGGGTGTTGGACCGTGTTCATGTGTTGTATTTTTCGCACATGGATTCTGTTGATGATGGTGTGACAATTTCTAGAGCACCGTAACATGGCACATGTTGTCAGTTGAAATGAGAAATTATTTTTTCTGAAACTTTTCTGTCACTGCAGGTCAGAAACTTTACTTTGGCATTCAAGGCCGCTGAGTCAGCCGGTCTTTCTAGCACACTGGTCAGTTTGTATTTATAGCTTAGAATTGAACTACTTTTGGATTTGTCAATGTAAAGTTGTCATAGGAGGAACAATGCATGTATTATTATGTATTTGTGTATTTCTATACCGCCTCTTACAGTCCACTACTATTCAGAGGCGGTCCCGACTACAGCCCGAGGGAGTGTCAGAGTTTTACACGCCGAAGCGCTTCAGTAATTGTGAGTGAAGGACTTGCTAAAGGTCCTCACGCGGTGGGTGGGATTCGAACCCACAACCTTTTACACAGTGCCTGAACTAGATTGTATATTAAAAAGAATTGTTCTCTGAATGTATTGCACTGTAGATCTTTTATGATGTTCTGGCCAGTATTGTGTATGTCAAGGTAATAGCTTTAGGAACATAACAGAATTTTGTGTCAGGCCAGGAGTGCTCAAATGAAATCACACTACACTGTCTGCACGTATGGAACTATATTGTACAGAAGTTATCTTGATTAGAGATTTGATTATTACCCCAGAACTCCTCAGAGTGTGTATGTAATTGTGTGTGTGTCCACAGTTTAACGACAGCTTATGACAACAGAGGCCATTGTCATCAGCACAAAAATTTGTTTGGTGTAATACAGCCTTGTGAACTCCTCGGACTTCCTTTCTCACCTTAGGACTACTCTATTTGCCTGTGCTGGGGTTGTGAGTGCCCCTGAGTAGCCCCTAGAAGAGGCACTGTAATTGAATTGCTTGTAATTAGCTAATTACTATGTTCATTTATGTATTTCCTTAAATCTATTAGTGATGAATCAGTTATGCATACTAATGATAGTAATAAGTCGACTTCAAGACTTTGATCTATTTTAGACTTAATATAGACTTATCTCGAATTCAATTCTGCCTTATTATATCGCCTATTCTCAACGCAGGGTCTTTTAAACACGTTAGGCCGATGATTGATATGGCTCTAGAGTATTTTTTGTTTTGCTCTGTCTTTCTGACTGACTGGCCAATTAACTTAATTACTGCATGTCATGATCCGACATGAAGACACACGATTTTTGTCTTATTTGTTTAACTTTTTGCATCATTTCTTTGTAGAACTTGACTGAAATGCTGGCAACGGAGAGACCAGATTGGCAGGCGATCATGTCATACGTCACGAACATTTACAGACACTTTGAAGTTGAATACCGCGCATGAATTTGCACTTTGTCACCTGCAGTTGGTTTCCTGTAGGCTATTCGGTTTTGCAGTATTCCTTTCTACCTATTTGTTTTCTCTTCCATGTAGTACTTATGCATTTCATATACTAATCCCTCCTTCTATCTGCAGTTTCTCAAATTATATTTTGACAATTAATTATGTGCCCCAGGTTGGTTGATTTAGTTTGCTTATATCATTGTATGGAATCTGTTCCTATTAGCGACATGGGTAGGCTTTAGTTTTCTATCAAAAGAACATATACATAGAATATTTACATAGAATATTTTTAGTACTTATTTACGCATAAATGGTGAGACAACAGCATACTGGATTTGAGCATCACAATCCTGATGGAGTATATAAAATATTTGCCACATTATCCAATGCAGTATTTTTTCTGTCATTATTCTTTTCGATATACTGTAATCTAATAATTTTTACTGAAGCATGAGTAACTAACAACTGTGGCCAGTGATTATATACTGAACAAAGTATTACTTTAGATTTTATTTGTTACAAATGGTCTTAGCATTATGGGTAATTTTTCAGTTCTGCTAGGTAGTTTTTCAGTATCAATTAGTTTTACAAATTGTAAAGTCGGCAAGCTGAATTTCCATTTAGCGGATTTGTGCATAATGAACATTTGATCAGCTTGAAGTTGTAAATTTGTACAGAAATGTGATCTTAAATTGTATTTGATGTTGAATTTGCAAAGAATATAATTTTATATGTTTTGTATCATTTTTGTTTGATGGGTTGGTCTCCTCAGCATAGGTATTTCTGTTGTCATTGGATTCTGAGTGTTTTATCGGGTGTTTGTGTTGTTGATTGGGTTCTTTTGTGTTGATAGATGTTGCTAGTTTTAACAGTGTTTGCTGTTGTGGACAATGCATTAAACTGTTCACATTTCTCAGACGCAATGTTTTTCGTGCAAGTCGTCTTGGTCCCATCTTTTAATTGGCTGCAGATGATTTAAGTAATTGCTTGTAGTAACTTGCTTCAATAGATGTTCTTTGTGTTCTTAGAAGTGATTGACCTCGGATGACATTCCTTAATCCCTCCGCTCTGTGTTTTCTTGTGAGTAAACGATAATTCTGGCAGTTGATGGCGGATGAAGATCTAACGTCTGTATTGCTCTTTTGCACGTAAACAGTACCATAGAAGACCATAGCCGCAGCGTTGTAGCACAATCTGAATTAGATCCTTTAAATGACGATTGGCATGTACTATGTGAGAAATGGTGTATCGAGCAGTATTGTTGTAGGCACATTATGTGAGTGGTGTAGAGTTCTAGCTTGCCACAAGTCGATAGATTGAAACATGCCGTCAAGTGTCCTTAACAGTTTAGGCCTATGTCATTTAGCTGTTAGTGGTGCTGTATAAACTCAAGGAACCGTAGTCTTGTTGTAGAAGACGGTGTTCCGACTCCAGTGTGTGTTGTGTTTCTGGCATGCTTCAAGTCTGAAGTGAGTTTCTCTTTTAGTATTTCCTTCCACGTATGGCAGTATTTTTTACCTATTCTATTTGAATGGTTTAGCATTAACCTTTCTCGCTCTACTTTTAGATTGTGTCCACCTATTTAAAGAATTAAGCTGCCAAACACAACATTTGTTATATAGAGCTTTGAGAGAAACATCTGTGCATGCCCTGTCTAGCAGTTTCCAGAACAGTCTGTTAAAAAAAATAGTATTAATGTTTCTGTCTAGCAGAAATTTAATTTATGTAGGCTATAATGTAGCACTGTCTATGTAGTATGTATCGATTCAACTGTGTCCTAATGTACTCAATATTATAACAGTCTGAGACGAAAACTAAGGTGTTATACTTTAATTACAGATAATTGGTCTCTTGAAAACATGTGTATTCAGAAGTCCTATAGTATAGTAGCTTATGATGCTGAATGTCTTTCAGGTATTGTGGTTTATTAGCAACTTTTCTAAATTACCACTGGAGGTAAATACATATAAAATTTCTTTTTGTACAGTCTTATGGCTGGCGTTGACTTTCCAAACTCGTCAACAATGCCCTTTCCTTTCGCGCCTTGACTGAAATAGGGCTCTATATATATATATATATTGTATATTTATTATAATATTGTCACCAGCAAGAGTAATTTGTGAGGATTAATGTTGTTTACGTGCAGAACCCTCGTGTAAATCTTGCCCTTTGCAGTCTCGTCAGCATTGCATCCAACATCAGTTGGGATTGAATGTGCAGGCTGAGAGCAATTTTACTCTTCTTATGTTAATGACATAACAATATTTCCTGTTATGTCATTGTCACAGCTTCACATGCTTCCAAGTTGCATGCTACCAAGTCTCTTGCACTGGGATATTTCCGACTGGTGTGTACCATTGAGAGGCACTGGTGAAAATGCAATGCATTCAAATTTATAAACGAATTTAAGAACTTACTGATGTTCTGGCAAATCACAATGTTGACTTGTGCTATCTATGGTGAACATGTGTTGAGTTGTATTTTAAAACTGAATTGAATGTCGCATCTTTTTGACAAAGTACATGTACACCATTATGCATGTAACTTGTTTCGTGATTAAGGCACAATTCAATTAGGAGGTATGTACATAAGAGACTGGCTGTTTCGTGTAATCAGTTTGTCTTTCATTATGAATCTACTGGTCACACTACTTGTCGTTTTCAGTTGGGATATCATATGTCTAAAATGGTCACTGCCTATTAATACATAGCTAACTCCTATTGAGAACAATTCCAGAGTCCGATCTATTGGCTGTTCTAAAACATAAGAAATGTAGAGAAATTGCAATTATGAACCTCTAGATATTCATTATTATTATTCAAATATTATTATTCAAACCAGTTCCTCATATTATAAGACTTCTGTTTGCTAAGATGGGTGTACTTCTACACATATATAAAGAGATGCTATGTATAAATTTGTTTTACGTAAATGCTAGGTGCTTAGTAAGGAACAAGTGTGGTAGCTGTTATTGTGTAGTTTATCTTTTCAAGCTCTCACAAATTCCTTACATTCCATTTCTTTAGTAAGGTAAGCTGCATGCACTTTGTATATATACCGTAAATATTATTCTACAACACTGTATAATTTGGGGGGAATTTTAATTGAATGTTGGTTTCTTATGTGTATTAATAAACGGACAATAAAAGTTGCCATTTTAATAGTTGTGGTGATTTGCATTAATAGTCAAGACGTTCACACCATAAGTTGCAGAAATTAGAGTCTTGATTTTCCAAGACAATAATCCACTTGTAAGTGCTGGGGATGAGCATGTGAAACTACTTTCATTCTTACAACTCGTTTCAGCTGCTACTTGTGACATGTGAGGATTATTGACTGTGCCATTGTCGTACATCACAACTAATGCAAAGAGCATGGATACAGTTCTTGCAGAATGCACTGTAAATGTGCTTTAACAACTGAAGTACACACAATGGTAAACAGATTGATGGTCCATAATCTATATTCTGAAACTGTTTATGAGAATGTTGGCAATTGTAAAGTCAAACACAACAAAAGACGCTGACCAAGACAATTACTTACTAAACAACGAAACTAAAACTTTAATGCTACACTACCAAATCAATAATATTATCCACCTGAGATGCATTTTAGATGTGGCTCAGTAACTAAGTAAATGTACTGATTTGTTTTTACCTCTTGTTTAGATTCTCATTTAAGAGCATTTATTGCCATATCATAACGGTTAGTCATTTTATGATCATCAGCCAGTCTTATGTTGTCGTTTTATTCATTTTGTACTGTCATTCATGTCGTCCGCATGGGCAAGCTATAACATTCTGCAACACCAGTCTTATTCTGTCCAACAATCCTACTAGTTTTGCAGTACCATCAGGGGCTTATTTAAGGGGGTTTTACGGGTCCAAACCCCTTCCCAAAAGTATTTTTTCCATGCATTTTTAATTTTTTGCATGTATTTAAAATGTAAACCCCGATATGAAAAATTTGTTTTTTAATGTAAAAGCAGAGTTTAGAAGAAAACATGACTTGCAACCAGAAAAAGATGGGGACAAATGAATTGTAGCCTCAAAATCTGAAAATTGTGATCAATGACTAACAAAGGTAATCAGGGTTTTCTTAAACGTTAATAGAAACAAAATCTTGAAATTTGGATGAATGACCCAAAAAGGTCATCAGGTTCTTTTGCGGATCCCCCCAATCAGTTTCTGGCTACGTCTCTGAGTACCTATCGTTCACAGTTCTACCATTGCACCATTTGTTTAAATACTTACAAGATAAGATCATATACAACTGATTTTTAAGCATTTATAAGCATTAAGCAATGAACAAATAAATGCCTCAAATAGTCCACAGATTTTAACAAGAACAACTTTCCTATTTAATAACATTTAAATCAGACTTGCAGTCACAGAAACTACTTCAACAATGGAAAATTATACATGAAAGACACGGATCACTTGCTAGACCAAGAGCAACAACAACAAGATATACTGGAGATAATAATTGGGTGGAATGAAAAGTGAAAGAAACACTTCAGGACAAATGTATTCTGTTGTGCTCAAAATTGATGTGTAGTGTTCGTGCAAACATGACTTCCTGACGGTTTTGTCCAGGCTAATAATAATGCTACATGAAGCATTTTAAAACTTCTCTTCCATAGATTCTGGGCTGTGCGTGCCTGAAGTGTATCTTTTGATAGGCACAGTGTGTCACTACTCCCAGATATTCCACATACACAATAAAAATTTAAACGAGATCTATTGCACAGTGTACTCTGCTGGTGTATTCGATGCCTTGTAAGTGGATGGTTGCAGGTTCAAATATACCTCAAGCCAAGGCGTAAAGACCTCGAGCAAGTCTTTCACTCACAATTGCTCTGTGGGTCAGGTATTATGGATAAGTAGAATGGATAAGACAGTTATAAAAAAATAAAAAAAAGAGCATCTAACAGTTCATACTATGAGTCGCACAATATAAGATACTTGAATACCCACAACATTATACACTAATACACAGCAAGTATGTTTCAGCGATGCTGGGCTGGGAGGTGCTTGCTTCCAAGTTTACATTATGAGTTACACCATAAATTTACTAAAACCACTTAAGAGAATCTTCCCTCACGTCAGCAGGTAATGAAGCACAAGACACCAACTCCCACATGCATGTAACTCCAACACAACATTAAAAAAGTCGTGTGTGCAGAGCAGAGATCAAAGATTTTCAGACTAGAAATAACTCATGTGAGCCGGATATACTTTCAAGGACAGACTACAAACGACTCATTTCACTCAAGTTTCTGGTACACTACTGACTTCGGCCAAGACGCGTATGGTTTCTCCAGCAAAAGGCTTTACCGCCTGTATTGTTATTCCATGCCTGCGGAGGACAGCTTTCAGATAGGCGATCCGGCGCTCCTGGGTCGCACAGTATTCACGAAATTTCTCGAGTTCAAACTCCACGATCTCACGCGTCTGTTGCTCATGGCGAAGCCGTTTCTCTGCATGTACTTTCACAGAATTGATTACATCTAGAAAAAAACAATCAAAAATGTAAATGTTTCAAAGTATTTTTCTGGAAGAAACAAACTCCTCAATATATTGTATATATGACCATTTCAATTGCTGCTGGCAATGCAATTCCCTAACACTAAAACATTTCCTATTTTTATTATTTATTGCATTGACATAGTTTTCAATTATTTATATGTACCACATAAAAAGCATTTGCGTAATTGCCGTAATTTCATACCATTTATTATTTTCGCAATACGCCAAAGCCGTAACAAGACAAGCAGACCAACGCTCGAGTGGTAACCATCGCTGTTGCAGAAAGCCAAGCTCAACGAAAAGGAAACGACAATGACCAGCGTATCAAAGATCTCCATACAACTCCGCAAATAAGCTGTCCTCAATGCAATCAGCTTGACCAGAACTTCTGCCATGAAGAGGCTTAGAATGGCAATACAGATGAAGCGTAGAACACGCGGAACAGCACTGTGCCTGTGCACTTCAAGTGCATTCAGGCTGGCAAGCAGCTCTGAAATCACGAGCAGTGCATCCAACAGAACCAAGCCCACAATTCCAACTTGGAAGACGCTCGAATTAAGAATCTGTGCCAGAATTTCTCGGTAGAATCGCGGGTGATAACGCGACTCCGTGTAATCAGCTGAAGCCGAACTGTTTGAGTCTTCCTTTTCTATCACTCGCTCCATGCTGTCTGTCGGCTTCACCTTCTTGAAGCCATACATTCGCATCTGCAGCAGAGCAAATAAAAACAGCAACTTTATGGCAAAATTAATGGCTTCGCTGACAGGACAAGTCATGTTTAACTGCAAGTCTACTTTAAAAAACTAACTTTCATACTAAGTGTATGGGTATAATATGGTACATTATGAACACGATATAATAATATGCAAACCAAGAAAACTATTTTATTGACGCATTAATGATACAACCACCAGTCGCTAACTTCCAAACATCAAGTTCGAATT
>JAQFXW010001385.1:0-15089 GCA_034693945.1 Dendrobaena attemsi | reverse complement strand
GGAAAAGATACGTCGTCTCGCGAGGGTCATTCGTTGCTTCTGTCATGCGGCGGCCCAACTCCTGTAGAAACTCCATGTCCTGGAGTTAAACGAATTAAACGAACACTATTTCAATCTGACGTTATATTCAGTGGACATCAATCAATCAATCAATCAATTGAATAACGTAACACACACTAACAATCCTCCGACGAATTGTAGTCTCTCCAGGTCCGTTTGTTTTAGCACTTTTGCTTCCTCCTCGTTGTTGACCATTACGCACAAATTTGTGTTATCGGCAAACTTTGAGATCTTTGGAACTATTCCTTCATCTACATGCGCCACTGGATTTTTAGGTAATTTTATGGTATCACACGATATTCTTCCGTTAACAACGTCATGAGAGTTTGTAGCTGAACTGAGGAACTGAATAAATCTGTTGACTCTGATACTTCATATGTTTTTCGAACGTCTTGTGTTGCTATAAAATAAACTCTGCAGTGAAGGATATCAACCGATCAAGTCATCATGCTCGAGGCCGTGTGGTGGCTATTATAATATTATACAATTATTGTGCTCATTTATATTAATTTGTGCCCCATGGGATAATAATGTGGGACTAGTTAGTTTCTTTGATTTGATTTTGGAAGGCCACAGGATCTAAGTCGGGGGGAATGGACGCAGACATCGTCCAATTTGAGTCATGGGATGGGTTATCCCCTAAAGTTGGTCCAGGGGAAATGGAAAATAGACGTAATAATCTTCTGATGTTCTTTTTGTGTCAGAATTTTACCAGTCAACCAACCCCCACATCATCATTTTCATCGTCGTTGTCGTCTTCATCATCATCGTAATCATCGCCATCATCATCGTTATGTTTGTCATCATTATCGTAGTCTCTGTCAGTGTCATCATTATTCAATTCAATTCAATTCAATTCGTTTTTTATTGCAACCATAATGAGTACATTTCTGTAGTTCACATTCATTATAAAGCTAGGCAGCAAAAGGGGGCCCAGAAGGAAGACATTCCCGCTAGTACGACACCTCTTAACAAACAATAGATTTATGACAGACGTGATAATGTCCAAGTCAGTTATGCACAAGTAAATGAATAAACGAGTAAAATGTCCAAGGAAAAATGAAAATGACAAAATACAAAAATACTTAACTAACATGTTAACTAGCAGTAGCATTCGTAGATTAGCAGATGTCATTACAAATTAGTTAAAATCGTAGTGTCCGTTTATCATTATTATCATCGTCGTTGTCGTCTTCATCATCATCGTCAACAGACACAACTGCAACAGCATCGTCGTCTTCGGCAACATCATCCTCATCATCATTGCAGTCATCTTCGTCGTCGTCTCATCATCATCATCATCATCATCATCATCATCATCATCATCATCATCATTATATTGCCATCATCACAATCTTTATCGTCATCATCATAACCGTCACCATCGTCATCATCAACATGATTAACATCATCAACGTCGTCATCATCATCGGCATCATCACAATGTAGTGGTCACACGATTGGCGATTATCATCCTAACTACAGATTCTACAATACTATTACTTCTACCTAGCTACCAAATACAGTGTTACCACTGCAGCAATAACAGCATCAATAGCAACTAATTTACTGTATCCGCCGCCACCACCACTATTTCCACTACTTGTAATACTGCCGCACGACTACTACTGATCAAAACAAAGATTTCGGATACTGCAGCAACAACAACTCTCGTTATAGGTCATCATCATGATCTATCGCTCATGTTGTAACTCTTGCTCTGCATAATTATATAGGCTATTGTTTGGTTTGATTCCAACCGAAGCACCGCCGAAGCGGGCTGGTGGCGCACGCCTCTATCTCCCACCTCGTATTTCAAACCCGATTATCATCATCACACATCGTTATCATCATCGTCAACATCATCACAATTTCCATTTAAATACACGACATCGTTTAAGCACTTCAATTGCAATTAAACACGTCTATCAGGAGCGATTCTTAAATTAGCCTTCACGCATGACGTCATCTTGGTGCCGCAACCATAATTTGCATATGAGAGTGACGTCATGTGGGTATTGTTCCACCGTGTCTCTTTTCTCTCGAGCTTGGTCTCTGAAGGATACTCTTTGAGCGATTTATCTATTGGATTTGCAATTCTAGTGATTAAAAGGTGAGCGATGATGGCGAGTCTGCTTCTAAGCTGTGCTCGTCTTTTCTTCTGGCGCCGATCTCGTCGGGTTGACCATTCTGGTCACCCGTCAGAGACGGTTGCGTCGCCAGATGCGAAAGGGGTCGTTCCAGTTGTGGGCGAGGGGCCATCGTCCAAGCTGGGCAGCCTCGGGCTGTCCAGTAGTGGTACCCTCCCCGGCGACCCCTCCATGCCCGACTGCCAAGGTCCATCCCTGGATTCTCCCTCCGGGGCCAACGTCCCGGTGGTGGAAGACGCGCCACCGCCATGGCCGTCTGAAGCCGCCGTCGACAGCGACGAGTATCCGGAGAAGGAGTTTCCTACAGCGATGGAGCCCACTGGCAGCTCGGAAGGAAGACCGGTTGACGACCGACGACCAACTCCCACTCCAGGCAGGGTGGTTCTGTCTGGAGGGTCCGACCGAGTCCCGGCTTCATCACCATCTCCTCATCCACATACGGCCGTCTGCGATAACATCAACTCCAGACGACGCCGCCTACATCTGTCTCCGCCCGGCATGGCCTTTGTCTTGGACCGCCATTCGCCAGGCGTCGCAGGACAACATCCAGCGGATGCGCCGCTGCGTATCAGTTCCTGTCGATCCCTGACCAGCCAGGATTTTGTCTCGGACACCCTGACTTCAGTCAAAGATCGACGTCTTGCGGAGGAGCCGCTTTGTATTCCTGACCGAGCGCTCTACCAGGGTCTTTTTGAGGACACCCTGGTGGCAGCAGATGCTCGAGTTGGAGCGGAAGAACCGCCCGTCAGTCACGGCCGAGCGCTGTCGTTCCGGGATCACATCATGGATGCCCTGGAACCAGCCGATGCTCGAGTTGGAGCGGAGGAGCAGCCGCTCATCATTCCAAGTCATTCTTTGCCCTACCATGGTATTTTCGTGGAACCCCTGGTAGCAGCAACTGAAGTTCGACGAGAAGCGGAAGAGCAACCGCTTGAATGCCATCTGCCATCGCTGTCGAGTCTGCCGGATGTCGTCTTGGACGCCCAGCAGCTGCCACCAGTCGATGGAGATGAGAAGGAGGAAGAGAGTGGAGAAGCCCCGAAGGACAGCTTCTCCATCTACGATCCGAGCAGAGAAGAGACCGTTGTATACCACGCAACGGAGCGATCCGACACATTTCTCTGTCTCGAGGACAGCAGCCGTCGTCTCGAGGATGCCAGGCCTGTCGATCCGTATCAGGAGGAGGGGAGCTCCATCGAATCGGACACGGTCGTGCAGTTCACCACCGCTGACACCGCCGCCTCAGACCACAGATCGATGGAGTGGAGCAGTGGAGAGACGCTGGATGTCCCGTTTGCTGTTGAGAGCTTCGGTTCTGCCGCTGGCCGTCCTCTCAGCCCTGTGGGATCAAAGAAGATCTCGTGGTCAAGTCAGCTTTCCATGCGAATGATTCCACCAAGGCGAGTCTCTGATCCGGAGTTTGATATGGCGTCTTTGATCCGACCACACCACCGGTCAAGCCCCATCATCTCACTGGCCACCGACGAGACCCTTGCCACTGCCATAATCTCTGCTCCGACAATAATTATCACACCATCCAATCCTCTGGATGCGCTGTTTGGGAGTGTGGACCCCACTCCGTCAGCTGAGGAGGAGGAGGATGAGACAGCGGAAGAGGAGATAGAGGAGGAGGAGGATGAGCAGCAGCAGGATGATGATGACTCATTTTCCGGCATGATCGCCATGAAGTCGCCGGTGGAGGTTTGCTCGCTGCCACCATCAGACGTCAACGACGATTCCACCACCGCCGAAGTCACCAGCTGCTCATGCTTCAGCGGGCTCATCAAGAAGCTGCGAAGCTTAAAACTGCGGAGACGCCGCCGGGCGTAAGTCGCCCTCAGACACTGCCAAGGACATGACCCGAGCCACTTCTCTGTGTTCTCATCTTCTTCATAAGTGAAAGGTTACAGCACCGCTGCAACAAACGACAGAACGGTCATGGTCTACGGCTTTTGCTGACACACCCACAGAGGAATTTCTGTCAAGGCGCTGGACTTCACAGCTTACGGGAGACTTCTCTTCAACGTGAAGTTGTTTTCCTGCCACTCGTGCGTCTTCGTCGCATTAGCACTGATCTCCATGGAGGCCAAGGACGTACGACTTTGTTGTAGTCCAGATACACCTCCGTTTAAACTCCTCCTTCCGCCACAGTCACAGAAAGTCTCAGCTCCAGAAAGGAGTCTAGGGTACAGTCTCATGAGGATGAGACTCCAAAGACGACCTCCTGTTTCGACTACACTGAATTCTATTCGTCGATTTTGTGTTTCGATGGAATGGATTACTCTTGTGTGATTGCCATCAGTGCCATGTACTTTAGCCATCATTGTCCCGTGGCTTATTTGGAGGGAATAGACTGACCGAGAAAGACGGTCATTTTCGAGAGCAGCCGCCCCTGGACTATACTTCATCGCTTTAGATGCACACAGGGTTTTGCTTTGTAGAGATGTGGATGACATGTCTGCTATGAGACAGAACTGCAGCAGGGCCTTTCACTAGGACAGATCAGATCTCAATCTCGATCTTGTCGTTAGTGTACAGCGGATACCAAAGAGCAACGCAGAGCAACGAGAGACGCTGACCGATGCCACCACGAAGAACACAAGAACCAGAAAATTGCAAAACACAAGAGCACACAATTCAGAAAAGTCATACAACCACGAGCACAAGGGAACAGAAAAATTGATGAACCACAAGCACACGATTCAAAAACATCGATCAACCACAAACACAAGAGTCAGAAAATCGCAAACCACGAGCACAAGAGACAGAAAAATCACAAAACCACGAGCACATATAACAAAACCGCGAGCACAAGAGACAGAAAAATCGCAAAACCACGAGCACATGAAACAGAAAAATCGCAAAACCATGAGCACTTGTACGAGAGAGAAAAGTCGATAAACTGTGAACACAAGGGTCAGAAAATTGCAAACCACAAGCACATGAGACAGAAAAATCGCAAAACCGCGAGCACAAGAGACAGAAAATCGCAAAACCACGATCACAAAAGACAGAAAAATTGCAAAACCACGAGCACTTGTAAGAGACAGAAAGTCGATAAACCACGAACACAAGAGCCAGAATAAATGCAAAACCATGAGCCAAGAGACAGAAAAATTGATCAACCACGAGCACAAGAGTCAGAAAAATCACACAACCATGAGTACATGACACAGAAAAATCGAGCAATCATGAGGGACACAATAAAGAGAAAAATCCAACAACCACAAGCACAGATAAGAGACAGAAAAAATCGAGCTATCTTGAGGGGCGCAAAAGACAGAAAATCAAGCAACCAGCTAGGGTGCACCAGAACAATTAAAAGACAGAAAATAAACCACAAAGAATACAAGAGACTCCATGGATTTTATCGAGCAATGAACGAAACTCAAAACTGGGTTTCGCTAATTTTGTTGCTCCGCAGTGAAAAACTGAACTATTTTTTAAATCCTGCTGCTTTAACCGAAGCACTCGACGAATCATGAACAGTGGAAATTGCCTCCTGAGTCACACGATCGACTACTTCTAAGTTCGACATGAACTGAGAAGATGTCGTCAACTGCACGCTCGTCTGTTAACTGTCGAGCTACACCTGAAAAGGTAAGAAGTGAACCTGCAGAGTACATGATACCTGAATGAATTATTGTGTATTTGCTGTTCTGATTAGACATTCACTTCATTAAGTATACACAATGCATGTTGGAGCCAGTGTTTTAGTTGTCGGAGGGGGGGTTGGACCCTCAAGTTACTTGTTTGACCCCTTCCCAGTTAGGTGACTATAAATGGGTGGGGACTTGGGGTCAGCTTTTGACCCAGTGGAAAATGGTGATGAAACAATGAAGTATGCAATTTAGGAAGGATTTTCATTGAGAAATATGAGTAATATTGACTAAAATAAATCATCAGTTTTTTTGGGTTTACATAAATATGCTTCCTACAGTCCAGTTCTTGACCCCCCAAGTTCATTTGGACAACCAAAACACTTGGTGGAGTGCTATGTTAAATTCCAGAATGAATGAATGAATGGTGCACCCTGTAATGCCTAAAATAGCCGACTCAGAAATATCTGTCAAATTGTATATTATTTTCAACAGCAGATAACAATATTATCCCTGTGAAAAATAATTACTTTTTGCACTATAGTTTTGTGTGCACCTGCGACTTCTTGTTGCACCTCTAAACTTATTAGTCGGAGTCCCTGGTCTTTGGACTTTTTTATAACAATTATTATTTTTAAGGTTATTTCTACAATTAAATAAAATTCCCTATTTTTCATGGAACTTGATCACACTCTTGTCACTGTACACATAGTAGGCTCCACAAAGGATAAACGGAACTTAATTCATATGCATATATCAGAGTGGAACCGTATTGTGTTCATTGTACTGCAATAAGTGTCTGATATTTACCTAACCAGTGCACACTGAGGCAGGGGTCCAGAGAAATGAAAGTGCAGTCTTAAGGCAAAGGAATAATCACTTTACCTACTGCACATTGCACTAATGCACTTGCTTCTTGCAAGTCAACTGCACACTCACAGGGCTTTTCTAGTGTGCAGTTCTACACAACAGTGCGGTAATAAATAAATTTATGCAGTTTTGTGCACTTGAACATCGGTAAATGATGTAATCCGATTTGGAACAATTTTGTTTTACCATGTTCTTTGTAATAGGGAGAGGAGGCGCTGTGCAGTTCTAAAAATTGTTTTACCATGTTCTTTGTAATAAGGAGAGGAGGGCCTGTGCAGTTCTAAAAATTGTTTTACCATGTTCTTTGTAATAGGGAGAGGAGGGCCTGTGCAGTTCTAAACATTCCTTTTAACATTCCTGCACATTGAACAAAGTCAACTACACGTTTTGTTGTAGCAAAACACATAATAAATTTAGATCCGGCATCAGCCAATGTTTTTGTTCATTATCATAACTTGGTTCATACTCTTGTTTGTTTCCAGATAGAAATGAAGAAGTCTTTATGGTTCAGGTCAGCTGCGCAATTCACAATGAAACCAAAGAATTCGAGGTCGTTCCGCTCTACTGCCTATGGAATGAAGAATTGAGGTCGTTCCAGTCTACTGCCTGCAGAATGAAGAATCGAGGTCATTCCGGTCTACTGCCTATGGAATGAAGAATTGAGGTCGTTTAGGTTCTACTGTCTATGGAATGAAGAATGGAGTTCGTCCTGGTGCACATTTGACAATGGAATTATGAATCGAGGTCTATAGGTCTTTCCAGTCTGTTGCACATTCGACAATGAAACCGAAGAATCAAGGTCGTTCCGGTCTGCTGCTGTATCTTCATGGATGACTTCCTACATATGCAAGCCGGAAGAGAGGTAGGTAAGAAACAGCTTACAGTATCTGTCGGCTGCCCATGATATTCTGGCTGTCCTGCGTATGTACATGTATACTGCCACAGATCAATCCATGAGCTTTGTATATATGTTGGACCCACCAATTGGAATCTCCTTTCTCTAGTCTACAGCTGCAATTTTCTCAGTCTGTCCGTTTCACAGTTTTGCAGGCACCTGAAGTCTGAATTATTTGAGTTATTTAGCTGGTTCAAGTCGATAGCACCACTGACGAATTGTTTCTTTAGATAGCGTCTTATGAACAACAGATTACAAAATACAGTTTATTAGTAGCTGATTATGGTAACTTGTTGCTGTTTGGAAGGACAAGGTAACTACTTCTCCATGGATTGACGCATTAGAAGATAAGTAACAGGCATCTGACTGCTGGTTTCAAAAGCAGTTGACCTTCAAAAAGTAACTGAGTATATTTAGCTAATGTCAGCTTCTTTCCTTGATGAGATTAGACTTTAAAACTAATGAATACATTTACATAGTGCTGCAGAACTCTTATTTCAGCTGAAAGAATAGTTATATTTTAAATCTAAAAAATGAGTTTAATGCCCATCATTGGACTTGAGAAATAATCCAAGTCTGTAAGAGAAAGATTGGATTTGAACCCGAAAGGAACTTTTCGGGTCATCGCATGTGAACTGAAGAATTTAGAGGATGAAGATGGTAAACTGTAACAATTTATATAGTGCCAGAAACAGGCTTAATAATATTCTTGAAAGCAATGCCAACATGGGTTGATTTGAAACCTACACAAAATAACTAATTTTATGTGCTGATGCTTCCTTAAAAAGAATTAATTTTCAAAAATATATGTTTGAGTACTTACATGCGATAATAATATATACAGCACATTTTCATCATTGGGATTTATACTTCAAACTACAAAATACAATAAATTCTTTCTTAGAAATTTAAAGATTTTATACTAGCTCAACGAAGAAGCTATGAAGAAGCAACAACATTTGAAACTCCAGCACTGAAATATTACAATGATCACGGCTCCAGTGAAGAAAGAAACATCAAAAAAGTAACGGAAGAAATATTAAAGAGGCAATGAATAAAATGGCAGACATTAAAGAAGCATTGAAGAAGTAGCACTGAAACAACAAAGAAACATTGAAGAAGTAACGCTGAAACAGTGAAGAAACATTGCAAAGGCAATGATGAGGCAGCAACAAATAACGATAACAATAATTGAAACAGAGATGGTGGATGATAATCAAGCGAAGTTTGGTGGCAATGAAGCCAAGATGATGACACAAAATCAAGGAGAGACATTTTGGTAAAAAGAAGTCATACACAGTGGTGGCAAACGAAGAGACAGAAAGTACAGAAATTGGCGGCAACTACAGAAATTGGTGGCAAACTACAGCAAATGGTGGCAAACTACAGAAAATGGTGGCAAACTACAGAAAATGGTGGAAAATTACAGAAAATGGTGGCAAATTACAGAAAATGATGGCAAACTACAGAAAATGGTGGCAGACTACAGAAAATGGTGGCAAACTACAGAAAACGATCGGAAACTAGAGCAAATGGTGGAAACATACAGAAGAGAGAGGAAAACTACAGAAAATGGTGGCAAATGAAACAAACAGAAACAAACTACAGAAAATGGTTGCAAACGAAACAGACAGAAACAAACTATAGAAAATGGAGGCAAAAAGAAATAGAATAATACTACAAAAAATGGTAAAAAACGAAAGAGAAAGAAACAAACTATAGAAATTGGTGGTAAACTTCAGATAATGGTTGCAAACGAAACAGATGGTAGCAAACTACAGAAAACGGCGGCAAACTACAGAAAACGGTGTAAATTAAAAAGATGAAAGCAAGCTACAGAAAATTGGTGGCAAAAGAAACAGATTGAACTACAGAATATTGGTGGCAAACTACAGAAAATGGTTGCAACATAAATAGATGCAAACTACAGAAAATAGTCGTATACGAAAAAGACGAAGCAAACTACAGAAAATGGAAGCAAACTACAGAAAATTACTGACAAGCAAAACAAATGGAGGCAAACTACATAAAAATTGTAACGCAAGCGAAAAATACGTAAACAAACTACAGAATATGGTGTAAATGAAAAAGATGGAAGCAAACTACAGAAAATTGGTGGCAAAAGAAACAGATGGAAGCAAACTACAGAAAAATAGTCATAAACGAAAAAGACAAAGCAAACTACAGAAAATGGAGGCAAACTACACAAAATTACTGGCAAACGAAACAGATGGAGGCAAAGTACATAGCAATGGTCACAAACTAAAAATACGTACACAAACTACAGAAAATGAAAAAGACAAAAGCAAACTACAGAAAATTGTCAGCAAAAGTAACAGATTGAAGCAAACAACAGAATATGGTGGCAAACTATAGAAAATAGTGGAAATGAAGTAGATGAAAGCAAACTACAGAAAATTACGGACAAACGAAATAGACGGATTCAAAGTTCAAACTACATAAAAATGGTCACAAACGAAAAATGCGTAAGCAAACTACAGAAAATGGTGCAAACTACAGAAAATGGTATAAACGAAAAAGACGAATGCAAACTATGGAAAATTACTGACAAACGAAACAGACGGATTCAAAGTACATAAATATGGACACAAACGAAAAATGCGTAAGCAAACTACAGAAAGTGGTGCAAACTACAGAAAATGGTGTAAATGAAGTAGACGAAAGCAAACTACAGAAAATTACTGACAAATGAAATAGATGGAGGCAAACTACATAAAAATGGTCAGAAATGAAAATGCGTCAGCAAACTACAGAAAATTGTGCAAACTACAGAAACTGGTGTAGATGAAAGCAAACTACAGAAAATGGTGCAAACTACAGAAAATTGTGCAAACTACAGAAAATGGTGTAGATGAAAGCAAACTACAGAAAATGGTGCAAACTACAGAAAATGGCGAAAAAGAAACAGATTGATGTAAATTACACAAAATATTGGCAAACGAAATAGACAGAAGCAAACTACACAAAATATTATCAAGCTACACAAAATGGTGGCAAACAAAACAGATGGATGCAAACTACACAAAATGGTGGCAAACGAAACTACAGAAAATATTGGCAGACTATGGAAAATGGTGGCAAACAAAAGAAAATGGTGGCAAACTACACAAATTGGTGGCAAATGAAACAGACAATAGCAAACTGCAGTAATGTATGTATGTGTGTATTTCTATACCGCCTCCTACAGTCACTACTATTCAGAGGCGGTCCCGACTACAGATTGAAATGGTGGCAACTATAGAAATGGTGGCAAACTACACAAGTGGTGGCAATAGAAACTACAGAAAATATTGACAGACTACAGAAAATGGTGGCAAACTACAAAAATGGTGGCAAACGAAACGGACAGAAGCAAAGTACATAAAATGGTGGTAAACTACAGCAAATGGTGGTTTAACGAATGGTGACAGAGAAACAAACTCACAATGAATGAAATCACGGAAATTGCTTGCAATCAAAGAACACAGAGCAACTAAGGGTGAATGAATTCAAAGAAATTATGGCAAAACGCTGATGTAAATCAAACAGCATTAGTGGCGGCTAATGAAACTGTATGATGACGCTGAATCAGGCAGATAGACGAAGGGTGTAAATCAGAGAGAAATGACTGCCAATGAATAACAAATTGTTTTCATTCAAAAGGAGAATGTTGCCAATCAGAAAGAATATGTTGTCTATCAAAACGAAATGCTTACAAATCAAGAAGAAATTACATTAATATCACCCAGTGTCTTGCTGTCTACAAATCAGTCAAACAAAATGGTGGCAATGTGAATGGAACTCTGTCAGTTGGAGAAACCATGTCAATGAGGCGATGCTGATCCGACAGAAAACATGATGAAAACACGAAATCTGAACAAGTTCAAAGCGGACAGTAGAGCAGCAAAAAGTCGTTGATCATTGTAGTATTCAGTGCTGGAACCAAAGAAGCTGAAACTGTCCAGGATGAAATGTCGTCTACATAAGAAACCTTGAGAAGGTCGTTGCTACAACCGATTATGCAAAGAGAGGGAGATGCTGAAACGTGTGGAAACTCTGCTAACTTCTGAAAATGTTCAGAGCACCTAGAATTCTACAAACATAAGTAAGTGTACATGCATTGTACAATTCATGCATAGATAACTATAGCTGCCATATATACAATAATGCATGTGTAAAAACTTATATGCATGCATAATTAAACCTGCATCCAGTATGTGCATTACATGCATGGGCCAAAACAAGAACGATCTGACTGATATTCCAATTCTATGGTTTTCAGGTTGCTTGACCAGCTTCACCTCTCTTTTAACTCATTGAGTTTCAGATTTGCTTTTAAAGTTTCTAAATGTCTTTGCTGCTGGGATTACGCCTAATTCAGTTCAATTCCCAGAATGGTTGTCATCCAAGTGTAACGTCAGAACAAGTTTTCTTCAGTGAGTCAATCAATCGATTACTCGTTCAATAATCAACTCACTCAATCAGCTAATCAGCTCAACAATTAATTCATTTATCCATCATTTATTGCAGCAGTGAAAGTAATAGCACTCATCGTAATAGTATTGTAATAGTATTAATCTTGTAACAGTATTCAGATAGTAATAATAATAATAATCTTTATTACATAATAATTACATAATTGTCATTATCATATTTCGAAGTACTTCTCTTAATAATTAAAGTTGCATTATTTTTTGTCAACAGAGCAGGAACCGAAGACACCTCTCTCCTCTGATTAGCACTATTCTATTCAACGGTATTCAGGTGATAATGGCTAAACTGTAAGTGCGATAATGATAATTGTTGTTGATGAAATTCTTTACATCAATTTCAGTTAGGCCTAGTTTACTTACAATTTTAAATGCTGGCATTCAATATGTGACCTTTATAATTTCCAACACCACTAGGCCCTATTGTAATTATCTTTCTCATTTAACCCATTGTTTTTAACAGATGACGGTATTTCATACTGATAAAAGGCAGACAGTGCTGTTGCTGTCACTACAAGAATGAAATTGATAGTATGGACTCTGTAATTTAATTATTGTTTAAAGTTTTTTAACCGACCGAATCATCCGAATCAATAGACTAACTTGCTTTAGAGACGTATTCTCTAAATATTACATATTCAGTTACGTTGTTACAGCAGCGATTTTATAATAGTAATTTTTATATTACAGCAGTTATGTTATGTCCCTTCAAGTTTCCTACCCTGTATCACTTCCAACCAAACCCCAGTCAAACAGGATTCATTAGGGCAGGAGGATTGGCTGGACCTCTGAAGCAGGTCAGACTTCAAATAGGAGGCTGACCAGGGTGGTAATTGGACTATATTTATCAGAGGTGCCTGTTGCAGATAACGTGACCCCAGTGGACAACTGATATTGGGTATTCACTATTCAAAGGAAGATAGTTGCAGATTTGAAGTAGAGCTTATATTGGAGAACTTTAGGAGAGTGTGATGGAGGACGGGAGAGAGATGGAAAGGAATTTATTTCGATTGGTACCACTGATAGATACGAAAACATGCGTTGCTACTGTAGGCTACAACAGGAGATCAACATTATCATCGAGGTGAATCACTGGAAGGACAGTGATGACGATAGCATCTGTTAGCTTCGTCTTTATCAACCTCGAAGAATTGGCGACGATTTCAACGCATGGATGGAGAACTGAGATGGATCTTCATTGTTTTCAGCCAGAAAGAACTGATGACCATATCAATGCGACGTCTTCGTCTGTCAACGAGGAAAAACTGATGACGATATTTATAAACGGATACCTTTTCCTTTGTTAACCAGATAGAATTGGTGACGATTCATTCATTATATCATCATTCAATCAATCATGTGTCTATTCATAACATTTAATATAGCGTCTCTCCAGACCAAGATGGATACTTTACGTCGCTCCCAGTTCAACATACACTGAAAAACAATTTTCAAGTATTTATATAGAACGTGAAGCGAGCACGCAGCATCCTTAGCCGAGATGTCAAGCAGATAAAATCAAATCTGTTCCAAACTTAAAGGCTTTTGATAGAAATGTGGATATAACAATGATGATCAGAACCAAAGTGGACCAGAAGGATAACTTTGGTTCTGGTATGAGCCCTTCTCTTTATCAAAGCATCAGCTTATTCACTATGACCATTCATTAAAAGCATCTCATAATTATAGCGCCTCTTCAAGGGTGCTACTCGGAGGCACTCCAATCTCAGCACGGGCATATAACGTGGAACAGTTTTAAGGTGCGATCTTGAGAAAGGAAAGTTTGAGAAAGAGTTCTAGGAAGCAATTAAGCGAAGCGCCAAAGGTAGGCTGTTCCAAATCGAAGGACCAACATAGCCGTGGGCAGTATGCTATACATAATATATCCTAGTGCAGATATATCAGCACTGGTTGATTCATTCACTCAATCATACTGTGTGGCGAGCATGGACAATTATACATAGCACCCCTTCAAGATCCTACTTAGAGGCGATCCCAGCCCAGGCAAGCAAAGTAGAAAGTCAAGTCTTGTGAGCAGGAATTAATGAACAGAGTCCTTGTGGCAGGACATTGTTCTACAAACGAGAATGCTCAAAATGATTAGCTAGTAGCAAATTGATAGAACACACGTGCAATGGTATCTATAATATGTCACAATTATGTGGTAATTATTTAACGAAATGTATCATTTGATGTACAGATTGGATGCCAGAAGATGCTTTCGGCAAGAAATACAATCGATGTCGACAGCTGTCATCATGGTTGCAAGTGGGGGAGGAAGTGGTGATGGAGTACAGGCAGAGTTTGGAACAAGGTGGTGTATGGAATGGATACATGTTCTATGCTTTGTGACTGGAGGGTCGCAGGTTGGAACTATCCAGCATGTATGAGACGTAAGGGTATGTTCTGTGCCTTGTGGCCAGAGGGTCGCAGGTTGGAACTATCCAGAGTGTATGGGCGTGGTGTAGGGGTACGTTCCGCACCTAGTTGCCGGAGGGTCGCGGGTCGAACTAAGCCTCAAGCCACTGCATAGCGAGCTTTTAGAGAGAGAGAGAGAGAGAGGGAGAGGGAGGGAGAGAGAGAGAGAGACCTGCATTCAAGCAGAGAATACATCTATATTGGCATCATGGAATTCTTCATCGCTTCACAATCAAAAGAAATGGTGAAATAGTTGACGATATAATATCAACCAAAGTCTCATCTACAACAATCGAAAAGTAAAGAAACAGGTAACGATATCAATCAATAATCAACGAGTGCCGTTTATCGTCCCACAACATAACAAGTTTGGAAAAGCATGATTTTTGCCAGACAAGTTACGTACAAAGTACAATGGGAACATACAGAAGGGACCATGGTGCCGCTAGATAAGGTCACCTATGCGCAATAATGTTAGTATCATGATGATGATGGCTAAAAAATAAAGTTTATAAATGTGAATGCTGATTGATGAATTGCTACAAATTGTTATGCAGAGAAGCAAGACTATACACAACTGTTTTTAAACACAGAAGGTGAGTAGTAA
>JAQFXW010001384.1:0-15091 GCA_034693945.1 Dendrobaena attemsi | reverse complement strand
CATAACAAAACTTCAACTTCAGTTTTCTTAGAATTAAGAAAAGTGCGCTTAGAACCTTTGTGCTTCCAGCCATCGATATATAATATATAGGTCGTTGCGTTGACCAAAAAACTGTTCATTTTCCAAAATCTAGTTTTTTCTACCCATGCTTTGGCATGTCCAATTATTGAGTCTGCAACTCTTATATTTGAATTAGAGGTGGAAACTTTGGAGATTCTCCCAATAAAAGAAAATCCTAAAAACAAAGAACTTTGGTGTTTGATTTTCTAAAAAGGACTTTTTACAGATTTTTTATGAACTTTGACTTAATTGCTTAAAACCTAGAATTTGAATTTTAATTGTAATAAAATTAACTGTTATCAATTATCTTGTGTTTATCAGTCAGAAATCCCAATTGTATTAAATCTGAGTTGGAATTTTTCCTCACGTCACCCGAAATCGGAAAATCTTAAAACCAAAAAATCATAAAAACAATTTTTCTTTTCCCAAAAAACTTGTTTTTCACCTCTGATTTAAATACACTGCTTGAGGTCAAATAGGCCTACACAGGTTTATCTGAAGTGCTGTCAGAATTAAAAGTGTAGTAGAGTTTAAGATCCCAGACACAAGTTACTTGAGATAACAAACATAACATTCAAGCCATTCTGCAGATAGAAAGAATAATGAGATATTAAATTATGTCAATGACTGCCAGTGAATTAGCGATCTGTGTAAAAAATTCAGTCATAGCACTTTCACAACCTAGGCAGCCAAGCTCTAGAGAAAATGAGCCATAAAAGATCTTTAAATCCTTCCAACTGATTTTAGCCATCTTATGCTGTCAATCTGCATAATATGCCTTCAGGTTTGTTTTGTGGCAGGACAGAATGTGAGAGTTGGCTTTGTTCCCAAGGCAGAACTGCTCAATTTACCTGCAATCTTTCATTGACATTTGGAGTCCATTGTAAATTTTGGAACAGCCTTAAGCATGACAAACCAACTTTTCTATAAACAACTGAAACAGACTCAAGATCAACATGCATAGTTAAGAGTTTATGACAATGGCAGTACTGAATCGACTACCTGTCAAGAGGTTTAATTTTAATGACCAAGTCTGCTATGTGTTACAAGTTCATAACACTTAACTGAGTCTATTGTACTGGATTGTGAGCTGAACTGTAGTCGACAGTAACAGTACCTGTTTCAGCAATTCCTATCAGCTAAAAGTAACTATGCAAATATCCCAAGCACAACAAATGTGGCAAGATTTTGCATCACAACTTACTTTAGTTTAAACTGTTAAAGGATTATTCATGTAAACTGAATCCATAATGAGTGTCAATTATTGAAGCATAGTAAATAATCAGTTTTATTGAAGCATAGTAATTAGTAAATCATCAGTTTTATCGACTCAATATTTTAATAGTAATTACTGAAATCCTGTCAGCCAAAATGCATCAAATCACTGAACAAGAGTGAACAGCAGTAATCTTCACATCTTCAAACATCATGAAACAATTAAAAACATATTTTATTCAGAATCTAAATAACTAGTTTAAGCACGTATAGAAAAACAACCGATCTCTGTACAATTAATACAATATCACAAACACCCGATGACCTAAACAGCTGTTAGACGTAATTAACTTTGATCGACGAGTAATCGAGTATGAGAAGATAACGACGGTCATTAATTGCAACCTTTGACGGAAGCGTTTGTTGTCCTGCATCAGTTATAAACATAGCTGTCCAAAGAGTTGATATCATCATTGCTAATTGCAAAGAACGCGGCGTAAGTTTTACCGCTGAAGGACTTTATTCACAGCAGACTAAAACAAGAATAATAAAGAACTAATAAATGCACAGACCACAGAGTTAATATAACATTGCATATTGTTATCATCAAGATGCAACATGTACCGATATGGCTAAATTTTTATAATATTCATGCAGCCGCTGGCATGAATAATTTTTACACGGATAACACTGAAGTATATACATACATGTATGAATGATTATAAAAGCCCTAACTTTTAAAGCACCATTTGATACCTAGTGGAGGCACCAGCTTATTCAACAACAAGCATTGCATCAAGTCAAAAGTGTTGTCAAATGGTCAAATGGGGACAAAGTCTAGTACTACCCATGGAGTTCATACAGAAGGTTCAAAGGTTAAAAACGAGGGAGGCACCAGAAAGTCATTCACCAGTACATCCAGAGCACAAATATGCTCGAATGTAATCTCCCACTTGACAGTGGAGACTTGTGACCCAGAGCCAAAACTGGACAAACTCTTAACACTTCGGCCATGGAAACATATATCGGTCATTCAAATAGCGGCTGCCAGTTTCCAAAGTAACACCAGTGTCTCTATTGTACTATGACGTGCAGGAACAGTGTCATCATCTGATACTCAGAAGCCATAATTTCATTGCGAAACCATTCATAATCAGTAGGCAGTAGCCTAAGCCTACAAACAACTTTATCGAAAATTATAGAGTGGCTGTTATCATTTATTATTGACAGGTCTACATGTTCGCAAGTTGGACATAAATAAAGTCACCGAACTGTTAGTGACAGGATGACCGCACAAAGTCATCTATTTAGCATCTCCGCCCCTCTAATGATATCTCTTGGTCAAAGACGACACTGTGGGTTCGTGGGTCTATACCAGGGGTGCACAACCCGCGGCCCGCATGCGGCCTCAGACCTGTCCTGTGTGGCCCGCGGGGTCAATTTGAAATGACAGAAGAATGTGGCCTTTAAGCAGAAATGATATAAATTAAGTTTAAAGTGCACTTTCACAATTCTGGACCTATGACAAAATGCTGCATTTCTAGTCCTGTACAGAGGCAAAAGGTAATGATTACTATGGTACAAGATCGATGATAAATAATTTGCATCATAACTCATCAGTGTTAGTGATAGGTCGTAACATAATGTTATGAAAATGCAAAGCTGTAGCAACAAGTGCAAGGGGTCATGGCATAATTACGTCATGCCGAAATTGGTCGTTTTTGACCCACCCATGTTATCACGCTTAGTCACGTTTCCCCATACCCACCCCCTCCATAGCATGACGCATTTATTGTTTATTATGGGAAACCATGATGATAAGGTCTAACAATGACTTGCAGTGAACGAGGTAATTAGAAGCCCTGTTGAACGACCATTATGTCATAATAACCATCGATCGGCCTATAATTCATAATATAGATCGATGATAATAACTTACAGAAGAATTAAAATAGCACTGTATCTAGTAGGGTTGCCACCTTTCCAAACTGGGAAGTTGGGACGCAAAATTCGAAGCACTGTCTCCAGAACAAAACACAATCGAGTAGCTTGTATTATAGGCCTATTTGTAAGCCTACATGCAGGTAGGACCAGAGGTGGCTGCGCAACACATGCAATTTTCTTGCAAGAAAATCAAGTTTAAAGATTTTTAAACAGCTATTAATATCAATTTGCTTAGGGCCTACGTAAAAACTGCAAATTAGGCCTGCATAGAAATATACTTTTATAAATATAGGCCTGCCTTACGGCTTTCCATTTCAAACAATGATTATTTTTCCGAAATTTTGGGTTCATAGGTCTAATATTGTCAGATTCTGAAGAAGAAAAAGTTATGATTAAGATACACGCACTTGCTGATATTGTGTTTTAAGCAATATGCTGTTAAGTTATAATAGGCCTATACTTGTTAGTTCAGCCACAAATTTGAAAGTTGGGAATTTGGCCATCCTGACTAGGTCAAGTCGGGATGCGGGACATTTGCCTCAAAATTGTGACAGTCCCGACAAATTCGGGACGGGTGCAAACCTAGCTGTATCCCTGCTGTTCGATGACCACAAAAATTGATATAGGCTATATGGCATGTAAAGGTCTTATTCAATTTTAACTTAAAATTCATTCAAATTCTCTTTAAAGCATTACGCCATGTTCAGCTTGACCTACCCACCCCAATAACGTTTCGTAATGTTCCCAAGCACCCCACTCACCCTCGAGCGTGACGTAATTATGCAATGACCCCAACATTGAAGGTGAAGCAATGTCTTTTAATCTGATCTGATATTATGATCGGCTATGCCTATGCCCATTGTAGAAACTCGCCACTTTAGACTCTTCTTCCAAATAATATTTAAAATAAGGAAATGGCTTTAAAATTGAACTTGATCAATGCATGCATTTGTGCAATCAACCACTTTCAGTAATGAACATCAATAGGAACAAACTATTTGACTTATAACAGCCTCAACTCCATTTTTAAAGTGCAACAACTGAATTGCAGCCAGATATAAATTATTTTAAACTACTTCTTCAGTAGGCCTATTAAAGGTTGTCTTCATTTCTCAAATCGCTATATGCTCTTGTAAGATTGTCCAATAATATAACCTATAGGCCTACTTAAAATGCACTTTGTTAAGTATTCAGAAAGGCAAATTGCCTAATAACATACATAATTATTATTCACAGTTGCGGCCCTTGACTGTTTTTCTTAGATGCAATCTGGCCCTTGACCAAAAAGGGTTGTGCATCCCTGGACTATACACTTTGACTGCCATGAAGCGCCTGCCCTGTGCAGAAGCACCTCAATTGCAAATTGGATACGTCAATAAGCTTTGACAAGTCAAGGTCAGAGTTAAAATCTGAGATATTCTGATGTTACCATTATAGCATTGTTTGTCAGCAAGTATATAGTGGCTGTCACTATCTGGACAAGTTAACTCGTCTTAGCGTGTAGGTAGACCTGATTCAGAACTAGGAGTTAACTCGCCCCTAACAGTGAATGTGTTGAAACAAACCCACCTGACCATTTTACTTAACACAGTGTGCTACAATTATAGCATAATAAAGTGGATGGGAATTAAATCGGTCTGATATGAAAATTCAAAATGCTTCAGTAACGCAGTACAGTATCTAATATGAAATAAGTATGTACTGACCTTAACCAAATTGTTCCTTTCTGCACCCTCAAACACTCCTTTACGAAGTGTGCGTTTGGCAAATTTTGTAAAGGTGTTTAAGGCGGCCTCTGACACAGCATTGACACCTTCTGGAATCTTCTCAATCATGTTCGCACCTGTCAGTCATTGGAAAACTGGATTTATAAAAGCACAATTAAGTTATACATTTTTACAATTTAATCTCTCTGACCTATTAAACATATTGTCTACACAAGAACAGATTTTTGTGTTTAGTAAATGTTGAAAAAAGTTGTCATTATTGTCTACAATTGGCTTCGTTACTCCTTTTGCGGTAGGTACTCAGTCTTAGTCTTGGAGTTACATGTCATCATCACTCACACAATTATATAGAATTATAATAATAAACATGTAACACAATACAATATAAACTAGAATCGTATAAACATGATCAACTGCACCGAAGACCTCTGAAAGATCTGTATGAGAAAAGTAAAACAGTAACAGAACATTAACCTATTCCTGCGTTTTGATTTTAAAATGAAAATTCACCGGTTAAAACATCTTACCCAGAAAAGTGTATAATTCTATCATACATTCCATCCTGGTAAAAATTCCAAAAGACATAATAATACACATGATGACATTGCTCAGAGCACACCTGAGTAGCAGGCTACACTTGAAGGGGTGACCTATAAATTCTCAAGATGATTATTATATTATTATTAACATAATGTATAACGTGATCAACTGCATCAAAAGCCTCTTACGTAAAGGAACATCTTTAGCAGAATCTTCAGCCGGATGCATAACAGATCGAGGAGGCGTATGAACTGCACCGAAGGCCTCTGAAAGATCTGTATGACAAAAGTAAAACAGTAACAGAACCTTAACCTATTCCTATGTTTTGATTTTTTAGCCACCACGCGACATAAAATATAGGAAAATGCCTATTCTATGAAAAGATGTACTTAATTAATTTTTTTTAAACAACCAAGTAACGTCCTGAAACACTCAAGAAACGATCAGTTATAATTAACTATAATTTATGTTTCCTTATGTATACGTGTGTATTGTACTTATGTTATGTATGTATGTATTTATATCACATTTATATATCGCCTTTTTAGTAAAAGATGTTGGATTACGAAGAACTAGGAATCGACAAACAAATGCGTCTTGTGACGAGCTGAGAAAGTTTCTTAAATTGAAGAGAATGCCAATAATTGTAAGCGTGGTAGCAAATTGTTCCAGAGCATAGATTTCTTGAACTGGCGCTAAATAAATTAAGATAGATATAAAAATGCTTTTATAATGTCTATATTTTATTTACATTTTTTATTCACATGTTACAATAAACACAGTGTCATTACTGTTGAGAAAAGATGTAGTAACTATGACCTGATATTAATGATAACAATGGCTTTCACAATCCAGGATAAAGAGTATAATCATTCCGCCATCTACTGACCGAAATATTACTTTGAGTTATATAAATCATTACACTTATCAATGCAGTAAGCAACATCTTTGGATTCCAAGACACAGAGCAGTATTATATGGTGTGAGCTTGAACTATAGTTATGACGATACGTTATCGTTTCTGCCTACGGGATTACAGTTTTATGACGATACATTGTCCTCTGCAGCAAGGAGGATAACACATTAAGTCCAATCGCATTGACATGCCATAAGCCAAAACTGTGAAGACTGTTTTTACTTTCATATACATTGCATAATGGATAAAAAGCAGTTTACACAAAGAGAGTCAAAATGTTTATTAGTCGGCGTCAAATGCAAGACTACTTTCCAAGCGATGCTAATCAAGAGAATACAAGAGGAAGCAGCATCTAACCTTCAACAACATGATGATAAGCAAAATGCAGATAGAAGAGAAAGAACAGATGAAGAAAGATTATAATCCCAGAGATGATCAGCTTCTGGCTTTTACCATTGGTTCGCGACATCAACACCGAAGCCTAAAACACATTATGCCAGTAAAAGATATTCAACACAAAAATGTGCAACATGAAACTTCTATATTAGGACAATCCAGTTAAACAATTTCTTTACTAATACATTTACAATTACAGTCAAGCATCAGTTATACAGCAGATAATTAAGTTTAAGTTCATATTTTCCTAGAAAATAAACTACCATTACACAAGTAATCAACATAGTAACTCTGGACTCACACGTGAGGCAGAGCATGTCTAACTATCGATTTTGGATGCATTTGGAAATGCTAAATTAATTGATTCCATACAGTGCCTTGTAATCTAAGAACCTTTCTTAAAAAGATTCAGAATTGAAGAGTAATATAGAGGCTTACCATTCGAAGGGAAGACAGTCCCCCGAAGACGATCCAGATCATGTAGAAGAAGAGATGGCTGTGATTCGGATGGATGACAACTGTCAGCAATACAACAATGCAGTGGCCAAACAACGCATATCCCTTAAAACAAAATACATGCCAAGTAAGGAAACCAGCATCTGTTAATCAAGTTAGTTACTTCTGCATGTACAGTACATGTTATTCACTACTTGATTAAAGATATTTACTTTCAAGACACATGTTCAGATTTCGAACGTTAAGCTTTTATGCACTGACGGGCTAGACTGTATTGTATATATCCTAGAAATACTTGAAAATTTTATCAATATTGAAATATTTTGTCGACATAAATGTTTTAACACAATAATCAAAGTTAACTGAAAACGTATGATCATAAACAAACCAAGTTTAGTAACGAATAAGTGAAGGAATTGCATAAAATGGATGAACTCAAGAGAAAGCTCACCAACAAGTTGAGTAACTGAATAATTGCAACTCGAGTGTTACAGACAAAAGCCGCCAACGACAGGAAACCAGTTATGCCAAACCAGTAACCAAAGCATGTGACAAATGCAGATCCCATCAGTGTTCCCTCTTGCTAAAACAGATCAATACCTAACAGATTAAATTCATTCCCTAAATAGCACTTTTTAAAGTATAAACTGGCTTCATCTCTAATTGAAGGAATGAGATAAAAGCACTAAAGTATTCAATTCATAAGCAAGAAATAATTGGTCATGATGGCAACCCTTCAGCCCCAGCACACCCTTCTAATCACTCTACCTTCAACCACTACTAACTCCTTACATCTGATGCATGCATGTTGAGAGTGTAACTGAAATAGACTTTGAACATCTCTCTGACAACCATTCATGCCAAGTGGCATCACAAATCTTGAACTGAACAAACCAAGACTTACCACTGTAACTTTATAGGATTTCATTTGAAAGAGAAGCAGGGCAATTAATGTCAACACCATCATTGTAGGTCCATACAATTCACGAGGAATTTTCTATGAAATTAAAAAAAACACTCAAATCATTCAACCCTCATTCACTACAATCAAATTAAAAATATAGCATACTAATAAATAATAAATCAATTTTGCAGAGTACAGTCAAAAGCTTTGACCCTGTTTTGATAATGACAGTGTTAAAGCAAAAAAGATGAAAATTTATTCATAGTTCCAGAAACACATAACAGTGATAGGAAACTACAGGTATGTACTGATTTTCTGTATATTAAACTAGATCACTAACCAGCTCTGCTCAGGTCACTGTATTTTAGCTGAAATTTTCTAACGTCACTGGAGTGTTATTTTTAGATTCAGTTGCCTCATGTGGAATTTATAAATGAACTGTTGTGCTATTTTTCACGTGCGCAATTAAATTATGTTAATGTTGCAGCCAATAGAACCAGCCACATCCCATCATGTGATCAATTCGAATTCTCACAATGTTGAAAGTAGCCTATTGACGTGTGCATGGCTAAACCAACGAAAAGCGTTGAAACTTCGTAAGGAAATAACATTAGCGATCGCAAAAAAAGATTAATTTGAATTGCAAAACCCCCTACGTTTTTCTCTTCTGCTAAGAAGTATTCGTGCAACATTTGAGAGCAATCGGTCTAGTGGATCAGAAGTTTTTGTGGAACATACATACTTTTCTTCTGTGTATACACGGTGAACGGAAAAAATGAACCTCCCTCATTACACAGATAACTTACGCAATAGTTCGTATATTTGAATGAAACTTGGAGAAACTTCAGTTTAAAGATTATGAATCAGATAATAGTATTTTTTTTAGTTATAATGTGTGTTCAAGATGTCCTACTTAGACCTCAACGCATGCACAAAGGCGCTCGCCACAGACTATTTGCGGAATCGACAACAGTTTGATCAAATTCATCCCATGCTAGTAGACCTATATTAGGCCTCTAAACCCTGACACAGTTCTCAGACAATGCACTTTTGTCTTATAAACTGTTCTAGCATAACTTCCTAGATTTGTGGTCTATGAGAATAAGGTCTGGGCTGTTTTGGAGGCCACAGTGCAGCAGGTAATATAGAAGTTTGTTTTCTCCGTTCGCAGTGTATATAGATGCAATCACATTTGGCATGTGGCTGAAATTGTATAAAATTTTCTATTACGACTACATTGACTTTATATTACAAAATAACCAAAAAGCTGGAAAACTTACTGTTGGAGTGCCATGCATCTTTGGAATTAGTGATTGTAGGAGTCTGCAATAACAACATTACCATACTTATATCTTATTTAGCTGTATATCTAAATAATGTACTCTTTAAGAAAACTATTCCGAGGCAATGATAAACCAATACTCCTGACGAAAGAGATCACAGGCTTCAAAGCATAGAAGGTAGCAGAAGATTTCTTTGACAAAAAAGTTAGAGGAAGGTCCGTTCAAAGTACAAGACCGTTAATGGAAAAAGCACAGCTTCGGTTGTCAAAACAGTAAAGCTTCAGAGGGCCACAGCTAATGAGGACAATATTGCATTAATCATGACATTTACGATTTAAGTTGAAGACAAGCAGGGCCATTTATGTCGACACCTAACTCCATCCGTTAAAATTATAAATTTATTTAAATATACTTTACATCTACAATTTAAGACAACAATCTCAGACATAAAGCATTTACAGTTTACTCAGTGAAAAATGCAGCTAGTAACTTCAGAGTTGTCTCTAACCGATTACGAACTTCAGATGGTTCAATGTCAAAGTACGGTCGTAGAATATCAATGTTTGCATACAGGCTAAAAGCTTTCTTCGCCCTCTGCTGACCCTCTTGCCAAACCTAAAGATTTAACATCAATTCCTAGTTAAACCAAGTAACAAAACTATATAAAAAGATTCAAACTCCGTACTTATGCAGAAAAATCATAGCTTCTTACAAAATGCTCAGTCTGTAAAACATGCTCTTACACTACAGCAACTTTTTATATGACAACAAAATCTTCACTATACTCAAGTTACAGGGATTATCACAAATAATTCCATATACAAAAGTTTCACTTAAGCGAGGTAATATATTTCCACATGTTATTGTGATGGTCTGACAAGTGTATAGTATACATACAATGCTAGCACCTTCTTAGCAATCATCTTTTCAGTATCAAACTAAAGTTCAGTGCAAGTAAGCTTACATAGCTAGCCACTCCTTTGGACAGCTCTCCTCTCAGGTCATCTGTGCCCGTGCCATCACTCGGGCGAGATGTATCTTCACTCGAAGCAAATAATTGACCTTGCTGACCTTTTCTATCTAAGTTCAGAAAACAAGGTCAAGTAAAATATATCATGAAACTGAGTTACACCTAAAACACTTAGAAGTCCATGAAACTTATCAAATTGAAATGCAAGTTATTCTCAAATGCCAAAAAAAACATATATTAGGCAGCCGACACTTCGTCGACTTCTTAAAACGTTCAATTAGACTGCAATTGGCATTCCTTCCCTACTGTAAACACTAGATATCCTCAATGGCAGATCCCTTAATCAGTGCAGGCAGTGCTTTGTAAATTGATATTAATTAGCCCAGAGAATACAACTCAGTATATTATAATGATAATTAATCAGAAGAAGGGAAGTCCTTTAACCCTTTCCTGCCCAAATTGTTTCTTCAGAATATACTATATTGACAGTACTAATGGTGGAAGTAATAATAGTGCATTAAAGGTTACAACTAATCATAACAAAGCATATATTTCCTGAATCAGCAGACAGCTGGCTTTGAAATGCACATTTGATGGTGTGAACAAAACTTCATTTAGGTGTATAGTATACATACAATCATGCCAGCATGTAAAACAATCACCAATACACATGAACATTGCAGTAGGTTACACTTTTGGTCTCTTTATCTCAGCTCTGGATTTTTGTGCTAGACACAGGCTCTGCACACTTGTTTAGTATGTGCATTGGATGGAATGTTTTTGCAATGCAGCTTGGAAATATATGAGAAGGGTTCCTACATGGGACATTCTCAATCAGCTGGTCAATGGATTCACTCATTATTTTCATTGAAAGATTTTCATTACGGCCAATGCAATAATAATTATATTTGCTTGAATTGATCAGATGTCAGAAACCATAAATTTGATTTAAATCAACATAGCCTTACTTCATAAAGTTCTATAAAAATTATACTAAGGAATAAACTAACAAATATTGGCTAGCCCTCCGACTTCACTATCAGTCAACCATGCCAAGTCAAGAAAATGTTCAGACTAGTCAAAAATCGAAAGCGAAATCCATCCCACATTACGACGCCGGTGTTCTTCAAATCTCTGCTGAATTCATCGTCAATGTAGGAAAATTCATTATCAAAATAATTCAGGGCAAATCTAAGAATATTTTTAAGCTTTTCATAATTTTACCCGTTAGTTCAAACCATTTTTACGACTCTAGTCTAACTTTTCGACAAATATTTAGACTCCAAAGAGTCACAAATGTTCCAGACATCAATATTGATGCTATTTATAGGTATGCTATAGTGATATTATAAATATTCGTAGTCTGTTTCAATGCCTCCCGTTTTCGGGTCGTTAGCGACCCGATAGGGCGGGAATCGGTTAGCCTCCATGGGGGCTTTAGCCCTCTAGCCCTTGATAAACTCTGCCCATAATTAACATGTTATTGCATTGTGATGCAATGTATCATCATGTTTATGGAACATTCTTTTGCAGGTCTTGTGACTCAACTCTCTCCAGAGTTCTACAGTTTTATGGCCGAACTCCAGAGCAAGTTGGCCAAAGTGATCCGCAGTGTTGGAAAGATCGAACATGCAGAGTATCCTTTGACTTCTGACCTGATAAAAACCAAACTATTTTGATTATGCGTATCATTATAACTTTAATTCTTTTTGACAGGTATTTATTGCATTTGATTTGACAATATTTAACCTTAATCCCACATACCTACATTGTATGGCGCCACTTTCTATCATGTTGGACTTCAAGTAAATGTACCAGGTTAATTTGCAGCCATATCTAAAGGACAATTTGGTTTTGTAAATAGGCTTGGCATTTATGTAGAGTATACAAATTATACATGAGTGATCAATAAAGAGGTATGAGATATGTTGTCTTAACTTAATTTCAACTCAGTTGGAGAGCTTTCAACACGGAGCGCAAGACGGAAAATGCAACGTCATTTATCGATGGTGACCTGATTGAAAGTTTCCTGGATCTGGGTCGTGACAAAATGCAAGAGGTCGCTCATGGACTACAGGTACTGTCAGGTCTTCATAGTCTTTCACTTCATAGTATAGGCAGTCGAGAACCTAGGGAGGTCTGGTTGGCAGGTCGGGTCTGGCACAGGCCTACAACTCTTAGGGCCTACTCCCTGATCTGATATTATTTGCACAGCTTACAAATTGTTTTAGTTATTTTAATTTGCTCTACTACTTCTAATTATTTCTACGCTGTATTCATGTGTATTGTATAAGTGCAACAGTGCATTTTATATTTATATACAGATATCGTATGCAAACTGCATGTGCTGAGAGCACTGATTGATTAACAAAATACTTAATGAGCATTTGCCGTAATAAATTATTGGGACCTATGTTTCTCATCTGGTCTGAACCAGCTTTGCACCAGCCTGTGGAAGTGTTACAATAAATTTACAGTTCAGCTAATTCTTGGTTAAGACTGGTAGTTGGTTTGATCTTTAATCCAGCAATTGTAGTTTTGAACCTGATGAGTGTATTGTGTGTAGTAAACATTTGAAAGTTTTTGCCACAAAGTATAAAACTGAAACAAGTGTTAGGGCGATATATACTGCAAGTGTTGACCTTGCAGAGACCTCGCAACGTAAATGTGCTCAATTCTTTAATGATGAGCTGCATTGCTTTTGCAGTCACTTTAAAACCCTTTGAACCCGAAAGACCAGTTTACCGGCCCTATCCATAGCGTTACAGGAGCCTCGAGTTCAAAGGGTTAAGTATATTCTGATTTATTATTATTTTTCTGAGATATTAACACCAAGAAAGGCTCGCACAGACCGGGCTTGTGTGAGTGATGCATCCTAGAAACTAGAGGCCACTGTTGGCCCAGTGTTGGGTCATTTCTAAGGCAGCAAGTCTGGTTAGCCATTTTCTAGATTATTTTCTGGCATTGTGTTCTTCAATTTCAGATCGACGATGGAAGCGGAATGAAACGTGAGGCAACTGTTGATGATCTCATCAAGACCGTTGAGGAACTGACGCGGATTCACTGAGCTCTGAAACAACTGCATTCATCTGCCTCGCCAATTCAGAAACTACACTTTGAGTGTATTATAAATTGTGAAGCTGGATGATCAGCGTCGTACAAATAAGTCGTTTTAACTGTTTTGACATGAGCACTTCTAGCACTGTGACCATATGTAAACTTTTGAAAGTCCTTTGTTATTATTTTTCTGAGATACTTCATCCCAGGGTTTTCGTATTAAAGGTCAGCAGTGTTGGTGTGTCCATCCTGGAAAGTGTCACTGACCTTACATGTGGTCACTAGGTGAAAGTGTGCAGTATTAGGCTTCATTGTTGAGCAGTATGTTTCTAGAATTTTTATTAAAACTTGCTGCTGTTTGGTGGCCATATTTTCTGCATGGGGGCTCACTTCTTTGAAAATACTGTTTCACACGTATTTGCGAGGTAGGTTCGATTTTGCCAGGAAATTTATCAAGCTGTTTAATATGAGACCTGCAGACAGGACAAAGCCTTGTTTTCTCCAAATGAGAACTTTATTATTTCTATTTTGTTTTGCAAAGCAAAGATTTGTGAGTTGACTGGCTTCTAAATTGGAACAGTTCCATAGGCTGATTCATAATGCTGGCAGTTTAGATTAAAGATGTCCTTGAATGTTCGAGTGTCGGCTTATGGCTCTACTGTTTGAGTTGCCTTTTTCTGATTGTGTGTGTACAGTGCTGTTGAGTTAAAGACACCCACACATATATATATATATATATATATATATATATGTAGTATGTCAAATGCAGTAGCTATTAATTTACTATTCAGACAATTAATTGTTTCCCGGAGCCCATGGGAGCACCCTGATTTTACAGTATTTGGGACCTATACTACTTTAACAAGGGCAAGAGCAACTGTATCACGTTAAGAACACTTCTAAGTAGTAAGTAGATCTGCTGTGACGAGATGTATTATATATACTTTACTGATATTTTTAAAACCCAGATTTGGCCCTACTGTATGAAACATGTAATTGAATCATTTTTTTTAGCATAATTGCTACTATTGTATAAAAGAGACCCACAAACATCTTACATAAATTATATGTTATTAACCAGATTTAACCACCTCATCTTATATAGGCCTACTATAAGAAGAAAGACAATTATTGTAATATTCGTTTACTATTAAAAAGAGCAATAAACAGCATGACATGTCACATTAAAGTAGGTAAATATTTAATAGAGATTGGACAAACAGTCATTCAAACCAAAAGGCATCCAAAAACTGAAGCTAGAGTTAGTCCATAACAATATTATTATTTTTCATTACGAAAGGTGTATGACATTTGGTTAATTAATGTTCTTAAATAATTATTGTCACAATACATTTATACACTACTTTATATATACTGCAACTTTGTGTGGTCATCCACCTACAGCTTACACCTGAACAGCCTGCAAGCGTTACAAAGAAGTCTATTCAGAGCATAACAAAACCTTTCAACTGTCAAACAAAACCAATTTTTCTCCAGTAACTTATTCTAAACAATAATTCTCGATCTTTCGATGATGCGATGTCTATCTGCGCTAACGCTAACGCTCTGTAATTTAAAAATTTCTCATAAAGACCTGCGATGGGGTTCGATCACGCGACCGCT
>JAQFXW010001383.1:0-15091 GCA_034693945.1 Dendrobaena attemsi | reverse complement strand
TGAATATCGTCAGCATACAACTGGGAAAGCATAGAATGAGAAGCAAGAAGTGAGGCAATGTCAGATGTGTAAATTATTATTATTTATTTATTTATTTATTATTATTATTTATTATTTTTACTGTTATTTCTTTTTAACTAAAATACTTATCCTACATTCACTTATTCACAATGAAAACTATAATAACAACAATTAAGGTCTTACACTTCACCACATGCATATATTCATTTAAGTTAACGTCGTCGATATCGTTTTCGTAAATAATGCACAATGATGCGAGTAAAATAATGAAACACATGCGGGAGATATACATGTAACATTACTATACTGAAAATTTAGGCACAAGAAGAAGCCTAACAGGATTATCACAATTTGACAGACTGTATTTATTTATTCACACATTTCTATACCGTCCCAAGTCTCCTACTACTCAGAGGCGGTCCCGACTACAACCCGAAGGCGTGTCGGAGTTTTACACGCCGAAGCGCTTGAGAAATTGTGAGTGAAGGACTTGCTCAAGGTCCTTAAGCAGCGGGTTGGATTCGAACCTGCAACTCTCCGATTGCAAGGCGGCGACCTTCACCACTACACTACCACGACCCACTAATTTTATTGTATTGATACTGCTAACCATTGGCGTCTTATCACGAGATATCGAATGTCGTCTCTTTCCCATTTCCCATTTCTCATTTCAGTTCCATTCACCACCATTACGATTTATTTTCAAAATTACAGACAGTTATCTTGTGGAGTCATTTGCAGAGAGAATTGTATAGCTACTAATATCAACATCTACAACCTCCACCTACCTACACTTAGGGCCTACTCACGAGAAAATACATTTTCATGTCGTGCATTTTAAAGGTCTACTCACACATAATTATATTCATAAACATTATGGCTATTCACATATCAGATAATTACATTATGAATATAATTAGTTATTGCATCTGTCTTGTAATGCGTCCGAGCAGTGTTGAAATTCAAGGCCTTTATAAGGCAGCATATAATCCTGTTTTATAGCAGAACCCTAACACAGAGCTTGTCTATCACAATTATTTAAATCTGAGGATTGTCGCATCAGAAGTGCACAGGTTGTTTCCTATCGATCGATTGGTTTGTGACAGCAATTATCCTCTCTGTGTCTTACATTTTTACCCTCATAAGCAAGGGCTTCTATCTCCCCCCCCCAAGCAGCCGGGCTCAAAAACTCACGACTTTCCATTTCCTCCCCTCAAAAATATTCTTCCATTCCCTATGACCAGTCTTCCCCCCTATTTCTTAAAATTATACATTATGAAATGTTCCCCCACTGTTTTTCCACTTGCGCCCGCTGGGTATAGGGATAGAAGCCCCTGCTTGTAAGGCTTATAGGATGTATATTGTATAACCATTTTTCTTAAGAGTAACCGGAGCCAAGTCCGAATGCTTGGCCTAGACACGTAGGCACCGCGAAGTAACCCAGCGTCACCACCGGGAGATTACCCGACACTAACAGATGCACCACCGATCAACAAACAACAGACAAAGGTAATCTTCTGATCCGTCGATAGTAACCAGAGGACCGTCCTGACCTCTGCTCGACCTCACGATGAGATGAGCGATATATTACGGTGACTCGTTGATTCAAGGCGCGTCTTGCGGCGGCCACCCAGATCACTCGAGCAATGTCCGCTTTACGCTGCTGCAGTGTGTGTCCTATTTTCCGGGCTGAGTCACGTCAGACCCAGTTAATAGAGCGATTGTAGGTCGACGAATGTACTGCCTCCGCCGCCGCCGACGCTGTCGTCAAAGACCATCCCATAAAAGTCGGACGTGCTGCACCCATCGTAGTAGTAGCCTCGGTCTTCAACGAGGTCCCCGTAACAGCCGACAACGTTAGTGTTGTTGCCCCGATCCAAGGAACAGTCCTCGCTGTGCGTCGGCGTGTCGAGTCGGTGGACCGTGTCAAAGTCCGTCGTCGGATCAAGTAATTCCTCTTTAGGTGTTCGCTGCAGGTGGAAGAGTTTTTGAGACGCCCCCGGCGCGAAATCCTGAGCGGCGGTGGTGTGGTTGGTGTTGATGGTGGCCAGCAGGCAGTCTCCTCTGGTCTTTGTCGGTCGGTCGGGAATGTCCAAACCAAAACAGTCGATGAGATCATCGGAATCCTGAAACTCAATACGAGGTGTGGCCTGGAGAAGGAGTTCCCCTTCTCTGCTGCCAGTGAAATTTCCGAGGACGAATAATGGACAGACTGTCGTCGATGCCTGAGAAGAGGAGCAGACGGCAGGAGAAGGTCCCTGAGTTTTTAAGATGTCTTTGCTGTCTGCCATCTCGACGATAGGAATGTCATCAGGTCTAATATACCACGAAGAATTCCTCGTTTCCTGCTGTTGTAGATCCGTTGAGCTGGTTGGAATGGTGTCTAGCCAGACGAAAGACTGTACCTCGGTGGCGGTGGTGGACTCGGAGGGCAGTGGAAAATCGATGCCTGAAAGGTTGCTATCAAAACATTCAGCTGGTGATTGCACTTCTTCTAATGAATAAACTGCACGGGTGTCCGTGTGTTGGTTCTGTCCACCGAGAGATAAGCCATGGTCAGACGGTTGTCCAAAGTACTGGTCGAATTCTCCACAGTCGATATATGCAAAGATATCGGTGTCAGAGGTCTGTCCTCCTTCAACCACGAAGGTGTTCCTGTTTTTGGAGAAACAGTCAACCGAGGTCATCTGATGGAGGAATCCCTCAGAACTGGACTCGGCGGAGGTTCCAGCGTGGTTGATCACTGGTCCTCCTCCGTCGCAGCAGATCAGTTCTTCGATGTGGAAGTCAGTGGTGGATATGTCCTCCATCTTGACGTCGCAAAGTCCATTCGCGTAGGCATTCCCGCGTTCAGTTTCGTCACTGGACTTGCGTCCAGATGGCATGACCTCTGGTTGACATAAGTGGTCCCTGAAGAGAAATCGGAAATCGTTTTGGTCGGAACAGCTCTGTCTGGAGGTTGCCAGCAGGAAGTCTTCGAGAACTGGAAGACTCCCTCCTCGCTCCAGTGAATGGGTCGGCGGTGGACCGCGGGTCTCTGGGAGGTGCCAGCTCCCGTTTGAATCGGCTGGGGGTGTTTCCACGGACCCCGTCTGATGCCGGTGCGAGAGATGGAGGCGCGGCAGTGAACCGGAAGGCGGCTCAGGTGAAGGTCGCCTCAACAACGACGACGGGAGGACCTTGCACGGCGGTGATGTGATCAGGTCTCGTAGCGTCAGCTGCGGAGTGGCGATCATCGGGAACCAGTCGTCGTGATGACGTCCAGTCTGGGCGTCGACGGCGTGCATACAGTAGGGGTCGTCTGGCGTTACCGCATGTGGTAGGAGGACAGAACCAGATGCAGGCTGATGCCGCTGTTGTAGTTGCTGCTGCTGAGACAGCGTGCCATGTGGTTGGGGCTTGAGCAGCATCGGCCGATACAGATGCTCGGACATCTGACATCCGACAAGTGGCGGGAACTTGAAGCAAGGTGCGTCGAGAGGCGATATCTCCGGCGTTGGAAGACCACCGAACCGAGTCAGGAGCAGCTCATCGGTGGCTCCTCCTCCTGCGGACGTCGAGACCTGTAGCCTGGTTAGATGATGCGATCGATGCTGTTGCAGCTGCTGCTGTTGTCTGGCGAGACCGTCCAGACCCAGATACTTCCAGCAGGTGTTGTGTTGGTCGGCGCTGCCGAAGTTCGGAGAACTCCTCGGCGAATCGTCCGGTGTGTTGAGTAGGGTTTCCGGATGAGAGAGGTGCAGCAGCGGATGATAGGAGGACGTTCCTCCTACTCCTACTCCTACTCCTCCGATCAGCTTTGGGTTGATGATTGCATCTGAAAGACGGTCTCGTTCGGATGACTTCTGCTTTCCGGTTCGCTTGACGAGTTTCCTTTTCTTCGGTCGGTACTTGTAGTCGGGGTACTGAGTCATGTGGACGACGCGCAGTCTTTCCGCTTCCTCGACGAATGGTCTCTTCTCGGGAATCGTCAGACTTCGCCAGTTCCTCCCTGGAACAGACACAGACGACCAGATTCCTTTTACATTCATGTGATCTTTTGTGTCTTTTTTTTTTTACCATTTGTTTTTTTTTACCATTTTACTAAGCATCGCTCTTCACCACTATCTAAATCCTGAATCCTTAGTGATACTTATCTGCATTATTATGCTACAGTCAAACTGACAGTGATTGGTTGATATATCGATCGATCGATCGATTGTTTGAATGTGCAGACCGTATTATGATTAAAAACACAGAATTAACTAGTCATGTTAACTAGTTAATTCTGTGTTTTTAATCATTAATGATTCTCAATAGGAGTACGAATCATCGAAGAGTATAAGGCACAAGGTTTAAAGTGGGTGCATGGGAACGCGTGGGAACGGCGTTCCCACTGCTCTCGAAATTCTTTGCTCGAGTTCCCACTGATCCAATGCAAAAGAATTATGTAACTAATCAATCAATCGCAATTTGTATAGCGCCCCTTCAAGACCCCCTACTCAGAGGCGCTCCCGACCCAGGCCAAGCAGAAAAATTCAGTTTTCAGCAATTAACATACAAATAAAGCGTTTGGAGTTCCCACTGCTCACTCAGACCACTTTAACCACGGATAAGGCGCTGCTAAGACTGGGTCAGGTTGACGATAAGGTTAGAGGGTTAGAGTTGGCATAATAGATAAGACGCTGGCACGAAGTCCTTACGACCAGAGTTCGGATCAGCAAAGACCAATTCAGATCGACTCATCCTTTATTCGCCACACTACGTTGAAACAGAGGAGATATAATTCTATAATGATTTTCTCGCCTTCAATGCTGCCAACTAACATACCCTTGTTCTACCCCTGCATTAACATGACCAGTTAATTCTGTGTTTTTAATCAAAGTGCGGTCTGCACATTCAAACATTCGATCGACCAATCGATCAATCAATCAATCAATCACTATCAGTTTAAATGGGGCGCGGTAGTGTAGTGGTGAAGGTCGCCGCCTTGCAACCGAAAGGTAGCAGGTTCAAATCCCACCCGCCGCGTAAGGACCTTGAACAAGTTCCTCACTCACAATTGCTCATTGCGCTTCGGCTTGTAAACTCCGACACACCACCGGGCTGTAGTCGGGACCGCCGCTGAGTGGTAGGAGACTCGAAGGGGCGGTATAGAAATGCGTGAATAAATAAATAAATAAAATAATGCAGATAAGTATCACTAAGGATTAACGATATAGATAGTGGTGAAGAGCGATGCTTAGTAAAATGGCAGAAACAAAAGACAGACAGTGATACAGATACAAAGACGGGGACAGAGGAAGGGATAATCAGGCAGAGAATGATTGAAGGTGAAGTCGATGTTGGAGTAATAATTATACTATTTATTTATTTACACATTCGTATGTTTCTACACCGCCTCTCTAAGTCCGCTCCTACTCAGAGGCGGTCCTGACTACAACGCGGAGGTATGTTGGAGTTTACACGCCGAAGCGCCACGAGCAATTGTGAGTGAATGACTTTCTCAAGGTACATAGGCTACACGTATGGCTTAGGTATGAATCTAACTCGCGACCCTTCCACCACGTCCCACGTAATGTATGGTAAATTAGACGAGGTGAAATTAAATGAAATTTAATTTAATCGATTCCACCCTCCACATAGCAGATACAGTAGAGGCAGTTTATGTAGATGCCAGCTTCAGATTGATTAAGACATCGAATATGGTGAGATTATTAAATCGTTCATTCATTCTGCACTTTTATCTAGCACTCCTTCAAGAAGCAATTCAGATGCGCCTCCAACCCAGTGGCGACAAAAGAAGAAAGAGATTAATTATGAGGTGAGTGTAAAGAAAGGTCAGATGAGGTTAGACAGCGGAAACAGAATGACTGACAGGTGCAAGGCCATTCGTTTGGTCGTAATTTAATCTGATCTTGTAAATTGTTTAAATGTAAACAGAATAATCGATGATTGCTTTAGACGGAGATCAAGGTCACAGATAGCAGCCAGAAACTGTGAAAGAGAGAGAACAAGAGAGAGACAGACAGAAACTGAGACAGAGGGAGAGACAAAGACAGAAAGTGAGACAGAGACAGAAAGTGAAACAGAAAGTGAAACAGAGCGACAGACAAAGAGACAGAGTGAGAAAGCTAGTGAGAGAGAGAGAGAGAAATAGAGACAGAGATAGAGGGAGAGACAGAGACAGAAAGTGATAAAGAGAGTGAAACAGAGAGACAGACAAAGAGACAGAGTGAGAAAGCTAGTGAGAGATAGAGAGAGAGAGAGTTAGTGAGATAGAAAGAGATATAAAGAAACAGCCAAACAGAGGGAGGGAGCGAGAGAAGAGAGATACAGTTAGAGGGACAGAGCGAGACAATCAGTGACACACAGGGACACAGAGACAGAGCTTTAGCTGAAACGGGGAGGTCACTGAGAACAGCTGAAGATCTTGATTGATGGATTTCTTTCCTATTGAATATCCATTAATTGGTCGACACACCCAACAATTCTAAGTGGCTCTAATATCCGACAGTTTGACTGCAGCAACTTATGAGGCTGAATCGCTTATATTTATACATTTTGAAATAATTAATCCTTACAACATATAAATTAGGACATTAGTAAGTCATTAGATTTGCATTTAATTAATTGACCAAGAACGAAACAAATTCCTCGCGTATTGTATTGTTTTATAAGTCAAGCGCATCTAATAGGCCTATGACATAATATGTTTCTCTTGTTAACATTACTGGTATAGGCCTAATTATATACGAACGGCTTTGGTCACCTTAATCAATGTTCATTTCGAGATATCTTAATTATAGACAGAATCGTTAGCTGTCCATCTTTGGTTGAATTATCTCTGTAGATTCTCTGCCCATTTTTGGAAATCATCCCTTATAGAGTACAGTAACTGTGCTAGACGTCCACGTGAGCTTTGTACAAACCCCATACACGTAAGATTAGCAATGGAGTAATGCCCACATCAAGATTTCAATTCAGGGGCATTAGTATTAGCACAGTATATATAATTAAACAGTACGTCGACTCACATTGCTGCCTGTTGACTATTGTTTGTTTCTAAAAATAGCTATTCTCCTAGAAATAGTTGCACACAACTCCATTCTGCAACATTTTAACCCATTATTACAGTTTTCACGAGGTCTTGGCTTAACATCCCAACCTTGGAATCTTGGCTTGTTTTGATGCTCCAATTTCGAACTTTATTAATTGAACGGGGTCAGCTGAATCTCAAGTTACAAAATGGCGGACGCTCAGAAAATTCGTCACACATGCTGACTATGGCCATCAACGTACTGTGTAATTATATATACTGTGTAATAGTTCCAACGTTTAGAATAAGAACTTCCGTTAAACTATGACCATACTACTGCCTTTAAAAAATTCTGTCGAAATGTCGCAAAACTGTCTGCCGGGGCGGAGACATGTTCTTCGAGCTGCTGTGGGGGCCAGGGAAGCTCTACCAGGAAGCTGCTATCTGGTTCTCTTACATTACTTTGAAGAAGTAGCGGTCCTGTGGCTAGTGAAGAACTTTGCCAAGTATTCAAGGCCTGCCGTAGGCGTTCGCTACGCCTATTGGGATTCGAACCCGAATCCCTATCATTAACCAGGTTTTCTTGTCTAAATGGTGAGACAAAGCTGCCCCCGTCCGCGGTTTCCGGACTGGAAACGATGTGGAGTTGCCTCCTTACATCAGGGTTCATAATTGTCCCCCCAGCAGACTTCAGTTCTAGTTGAGCAGCAGATATATGGCAGTCTTCCAGTGGTGCTTGGGCAGTCTCTGCCTCTGATGGGATTCGAACCCGGGGTGACCTAAAATCTGGATGCCGTCCTTGTTTTGGTGAGCTGCACAGCTCCATGCATTTCTGCTTAAATTCACTACTCTCACAATAAATGCTTATCAAATCAAGCAAAGTTTCTGGGTCGATATCCATTTGCAACATTTATTACAATCACGATAAATCAGGTTTTATACAGAAATTAATACAAATTATTGTCTTTTACTGTTATGGACGTATTTCAGCTTTCCACAGTTATCTAAGCTGCCAGTTCTAATAGTCAAATAATAATCTAACTTTTCTCAATAATTCTGTTAGTCATGCAATTTGGAACAGCACTGCATTTCAAACATATATTTATTTATTATTAGGCCTATATACAATTATCTGGAGCTGTATTCGACATCATAGTTCTCGCTATGATATAAATATAATTGTCACTTCCCTTTATCAAAAGCACGGCAGTGGCCTAGGCCTATCCACAGAACGATCTTCTGATAGAAGGCCTATCGCTGCAAAGTTAACCCTGATCCTGTTCGAGGTTTCGCTATTCTCCATCACCCAGAACTAGATCTACTTATTCACTTACTTAAACTGCCCTTTTACAACATTTAACTCGAAATTTCTACGTAAAACTCCCAATATTCATGACAGCGATCCAGCCATCGATATGTCGATTGATCCAGCCACTTCGCTTCTTCCTTGCCAACAGTTACTGTAGACGAGTCGCGCTATATTTTGTCTCATGGTATACCTGGAAAAAATTCCTAACAAGCTGGATTTTATTTAAAACGATTTAGAATTGAAAGTTACACATGCCACAGAAGATAGAATAAAAAGGGTTTAGTTCTATCTTTGTAGGAGTATAAAATACGGCGGACTATTTTCTCGGCGAATGCGTCCATTTTCATAAGTGAATTGACGCATTTGTGACCTGCGGTTGTATCGGAAGTTATTGTTTTCTAATTATTTTCATTGAAAGCATACAAAATGTCTTGTATGACTAAAAATTTGCCTCAATAGTTTTATTTAAATAATTATCGTGACATTTGTGTAGATTTCTGCTGTTTCTTGTATTGGAGTATTAGGCCGTAGGGCCTATGTATACTTGGGCATAGGCCAAGTTACCTACATCGCTAAGAGGTTGCGTCCACAACGAGGCACATAGGCCTAAGATAATCGATATCTATTATAAAAAATTATGTCGATGCCTAGATAAACGGAATACGATATTCATTTTATTTATTCAGAGATTTCTATAGCACCTTTTCTAGTGTCCTACTAATCAGAGGCGTTCCACACTACAGCGCCGATGGGAGTCGGAGTTTTTACTTTTCTATATGCCAAAGCGCCTCATTACTAAGCCATCTGACGAATGAATGTTGATACCAACGACCTATATATCTCGTGTTGATACAAATTTCTTAGGGGTTGTCCATTAATTACGTCGTCAACTTTTATGTACTTTTTGACTCCCTCTCTGTCAACAACGGTCCAACATTCAAGGACTCTCTAATAATTAGGCCTATGTCACAGTTTGTTTAAATCCTCCCGATAAGGAAACATTTCTTTGACGTAAATGCATGTGAACTATTGCCATAAGCTCGCTCTGCTCTTTGGCAGCCACTCACACAAATCCTAGTTCGGCGAGGTGCAGGTGAGTTGACCTATTTCTTAGGTTCAGCCCAATTCATTACATCTACTGTGCTTTTGTTCACGTCAACTTTCCTCCTCTGTTCACAACTGTCAAACTTTCCAAACTTCCTCCCACCTATTTTGTTGACACAATTAATTGAAGACCACTTATGTTTAATAGACTAAGACACCACCCCAGAACACTTGTGAGTGAAAAACTTGCTCAAGGTTGAAGTGCTAAAGTTGAATTCGAACCTGCGAACCTCCAATAACAAGGCTCTTAACACCAGCACTTCATCACCATGCTGCATATGTCATTATGTTATGTCTGTCATATCTTTGTCTGTCTTATTACCATACATATGCATAATGCACATTCGCAAAACTTACTATGTGCTGCCATAGATATTTGGGTGTTTGCTGTAGATTGTATGGGCTGAAACCATATTGTATTTATGCCCATCTAGTCTGCCCATCTGTCCTATGTATGACGTTAAACTGCATCCATCCATCACCAGAGGGGACCAACAACTTCCCTGTGCCGTCGTAAGCCTGGTGAAAGGATGAAGGTATGCAGATGGTTGTCGATGCTCTGGCAGTGACAGATCAAGACGATTGAAATCCGCAAAAACCACGACACAAGTGACATAGCGGCCCATTGCTTCAAGGTGTAATGATGTGGAGCAGACATTTACAGGCCGGCCACGACAGACTGTTAGGGAGAGTGGGTAGATAGGGCATGGGACGCATACGGGCATTGAGTAGGGATCTCGCCTCTGAGTAGGGATCTTGAAGGGGCGCTATACAAATTGTGATTGATTGATTGAGCCAGGCCGTCCTTAATGTCTCTTTCCCAACATTTTTCTCATCAGACAAGGTGGTCCAGCTGCTTCAAGATGTCAATGATATGGAGCAGGCCTGTAGAAGTTGGTCGCATGATGTGAGACAGACTTGTACAAAGGTTGGCGTCGAACACCTACGGGCATTGCGTCCATGGTTTTTGATGATGATGATGATTCTGCCCATATAGTAGGCCTAAATTGTGTGATACGTCTGAAAACGAATTTGTCATGATGTGCACCGTTACAAAAGTTACACCTTTAGGCCTAATCTTTTAGTAAGGTTTGGACTGGTGCAGCCAAGTGTATGGGGTGGTAGATTTCAATGCTGTTGTTCAGAGGAACCCATATCAATGCAGGCCTCTCTGGCCAGCAGCAGATACATATGCCTTTCTGTATGCCACAACATCTATCAGCATATTCAAAAACTCTCAATGTAAACAGCAGCATTCTGCAGAATGTACACAGAAATTTGCTGCTCTCCTTTAGGTACGTTGGAATCAGTGGTTGGCTAATTTATTGTGCATACAGGCTTATCTTAATCTGTTGCTGGCTATCCCAGTCCATACGGCTTCAGCATCTTTTTCCTCATTTAGTTTTATTTTCAAGCATTTAGATTTACCCAGCTTTGTTCTGTTAGAGCCTGCACACTGTCTCCCTTTTGGTTCCTCAGGATCAGTTTTGGGTCCTTCCCATTTTAGTGTTCCTATACTCATGTCTCAAACCACTACTTTACGTAAATTACATGGTTTATTGGGCTGGCTGACATCCTGCGGTCTTCAACAGCTTTGTACTCGTGTGGTAAAGCTGGTGATGTGATGGTGTAGGCCTACATTATACATCTGCTGTCCCCAGCCTTGGTCACTATAATGATCAGGCTTATATTCAGGCTGTTTTGGCTTAGCTGCATGACTTACTGGTAATAGCTGCATTCCTATTTAGTAATCTGTCTCAGCTTGCATTCGTGGAACTTTGTGCTGGCTCCCCAATCTCCCATCTCTTAGTGCATTGACATTCTTATAGAATAGCTGTGCTGGTGTGATGATGCCATGTTGGCTCTCCTGTCTCTTGTACTGCTGGTCGCCATGGCAAGGCCTTTGCCTCTAGTACAAACCCTTGGTCCCCAAGCTAGAACCTTAAACAAGTTGATTTTTTTTACGTTGGACTATTTTACATCGTTTCGCATTGGGCCCACCCGAGTACAGTTAGCATGGGGCCCCTGAGTACATTTAGCATGGGGTCCGCGAGTACAGTTAGCATGGGACCCCGAGAGGTTAATCCGGCCCTATATTGAATGGCCTTCAGATGTGTTTTCTGTTTCGGGATTAAACATAAAGCATTATAGATATAGCCTATAGTTAATAAGCTTTGAAAGTAATTACTGTTATTAATTTATTGAAGAAGCGCTATATAAATTATATAAATCAGTGAATAAATGTGGAACATTTTTTGGCTTTTGCAACACATTTTTATTAATCCCTATGAAAGTAAAGAGTTTGAGGTCCATACAAGATTACATTAGGCCTAATTATATGAAGTGTAACTTCTCGAGGCCGCCATCTTGGATTTTGGGGGCCATTTTGGATTAAAGTAGTTGGAAAGATTGGGGAAGTTCTCTGTGGGTGTACAATAAAATGCTATAGTGAGTATTTCAACTTTCAGGCTGAGGTTCTGTGTCCTCGTATACTAGACGATATAACACTTTATCACGGAAAAGGTAGCCAAATTGCATTGGGCCCTAAAATAGGGCCCGGTGGCCCGATTTGTTTCTATCTTCACTACAGTGTACAACACTATATGACAGTCCATCCTGCCAATTTTCAGCTTGTTAGGAATTTTTCTGAGGTCTTGCCGTTCATCGACCCATCTATTAGGGCGGTAATGTAAGAGACTATTATTAAATCCCGATTCAATCTGGGACTAATATTATAATTTATATTCAATCTAACTGTTTGAGCCTTAAATGTTTTATTAAATGGACATGGTAACACTACACGTTTACATAGGGAAAAGTTGGACTCGTTGGTAAAAAGCTGTTAACCAACATAGCATTCTCAGTGCTCATCTGGGTGCCTTAGCGAATCGTCGAAACCCGAATCGCCGAAAGGAAATTACCGCCTAATAGCCGAAACTGTTTTATACAGAGAGACAGTGTCACCGATAACGCGAATCATAGAAGAAACCCGGTGGACATTTAGAAACGGGGGCGGTTTCTTTCTCCCATTTCGCTGGTGACGTATTTTCAATGTTTATGGTGCACAGCCGTCGCTTACTGCATAGTAAGTATACTATTGTCACTTAGTAGCATAACGCTAAGTAAAAGTATCAATAAAGAGGAAGAAAGCCCAGATATTTACGCTTGTTGTTCGTTTTGTAACGGATTTCGTGGATAGAAATGAACGAATTCATATTTATTTCAACATCTTAGCAGGACGTTTATAGACTCGGTAGTCGGTAGGTGCACAGAATATATAAAGTGTAGCTACGCTTTATATATTCTGTGGTAGGTGGCAGTAGGTTAGGCTGACCAGATATTGGAAACAGAAACCGGTACCTTTCGCTAATGATGAAGAACTTGCTCTTGCACTCAGAGCAACCTTGCGTGTCTTAGTGGCGATGTGATGTCTGACCTGCCGTCGTAAGCAGTCGAAATAGTTGACTTATAGATACTGCAGAATATAATAGTAAAAAAAAGGACTTCTCCTTACAGCTGTCAATAGTTTCATATTGCAATAATGTTGCATGTTTGTATTATTAGTGTAGCGCTCAATTTATCGGTTACTCAAATAAAGACTTGTGAGTGTTTACTCTTTAGCATGAAGCAAAATGCTTCACTATTATTGTGATCCATCTTCAATTGTTACTTTTTGTGTTTTTAGAGTGGTGGAATAAATGCAATATTCACTGGCTGAAGGAGATAGTGGCTTGCCACATTCCTTCCACAACTTAGTTCATGCGGTCTCGGGAACTTTGGTGAGGTCATTCAAATAAATACATTCTATAAGGAGAACATTATCATACCAAGCACCTGAGTTTTAAAGATGACTATGACAAAGAAAAAAATGTTGTGTTTCCGGTAAGCTGACTGAATCACTGTTTTGGGGTGACTCAAATAATTTTGTGAAAATATATTTTTTTACTAAATATGATGCACGACAGTGGACTTCTATCACAATCTGAACAGTTAAAACTAAATAAAGTTAGAAATATGAAAAATGGCAAGGTTCATATAAAGAAGCCGAAATGAAAATCACTAGTGTTTTACCTACAGGCTTTAGCCACAGTGTATCTGAGCATGCTGAAGTTAAGTGTAAAATGGTGAAATAGAGTCATATGAAAAATATTTTTCCAATTAACAATATTTTCCTACCTACCTATCCTGTTTTTTTAAATCTGTAACCGGAAACACACCATTATTTTTTGGCCCTATTGGCTACATTGTAGAAAAATGTTTAGGCACTGTTAAATATTTGGAGATTGAGTTGTTTGCTTTTACTGTACTGCATGTTTTGAATTGTCGTCAATGGCCTTAGATGTCAAATGATGACGTTAGGCTTTGGAGTAATAATTATTAAAAACACTTAATTTACAATTTCATTACAATTTAATAGGAGTCATGGGACTTTTGTGGAGAATTTGTTAATGCTGTAAATATCATAGTTGAAAAAGAAAAGCTGAAACACGCTTGACTAATTTTTTGCACCGACGGCAACAACCTTTGTTGTCATAAGCTGTCGTTAAACTGAGGAAGCAAAAAAATCATAGTTGAAATTGTTGCAGGTTAATGCCAATTATTTGATTTCCTAATTAACTGTATTTACTGAATGATTTCTTTACCGCATACCCTAAACACATACATTATGTTCTTATTTATTGTAGGGTGGCGCATTTTCAATTTCACTTCTGTTTCCATTTGAAACTGCGAGAACAAGGCTACAAGGTGAAAGAGGGAAAACCCTTTGTTAATTTCACAGACTAAACCATAATTCTCGTTGTAACGATTTCTGACACTGATGCTCTAAAAATAGTTCCAACTACTATCAATTTATTCATTAGGTTCACATTTTGCAGATTTTGCGGGTTACAGTTTTATTCACTACGGGCGCTTACAAAATTAACATTAGTCAATTTATTCGCTCATGTAAAAGTAACTAATTCATGTTAAAATTCACACATTAAAAAGTCCGTCATTTTTTGCGGGTTATAACTAGTAATATTATGTTAGTTAATTGTATGTATGCATGACACTGATTAGCATCTTTCAAATACAACTCGAAAACATTGTACAAAAATAATGATGTTTCAAATAATACAAGCGACATGCATAATAAATTTGATGCAGACACGATGGACACTTGATTTATAAGTTATTCCCTATTGTTTTGTATAGTTCTTTGTGATGTTACTTCAGCTGAAGGTCCCTCAACTATTTGACCACACTTGAAATTAATGAATTAGCTTCTCTTTTCAGCTTTGTCTTTTACAGCCTATGTAATGCTTTTCTTTTGTGCTGGTTGGTTCTACTTAAATGCCATGTTACACTAGTTTTCCTGTTCTCAGCACATGTCAGTAATCTGTTCTTGTGAAAATTCTAAATTGGAAGTAAGTTTTTAGCACCAGATTTTTATTTTAGTGGATGACAGAAGACAAACCAAAATCTCTGTTCAAGTAATTCGAGATCTCATACGGGAAGAAGGATGGTACGAGCAGTTCTAATTCCGATAAGATGATTTTACTATATATATATATTATATATTATATATATATATATATAATGATGGATTCTGCCTTTGGTGCTCAGTAAGATTTTCCTATCTTAAAGTGCTCTGTGAA
>JAQFXW010001382.1:0-15091 GCA_034693945.1 Dendrobaena attemsi | reverse complement strand
TGATGCTGAACAGTAACTTACTAGACTAAGCAAATCTAAACAACACTAAGCAAAACTAAGATAAATATGATTAAGCTCAGTGTCATAGCTGATTTTACGTTATGTGGCTGGATTTCTCATGTTAACAGAACCGACTGCGCTGTGTAACCTCAGTCCAACTCACCCCGTGACAGATACTTACATGTGTGCAGATGGATTTAAAAGTTACGCATTTCAAACTGGCGTTCACAGGGTGTTTGTGCTCTACAACGAATCCATGCCGACCTATGCTATGAGGTGAGACAGTTACGTATAGTTTTGAACCTATTTTTATCAGAGTGAAGCTATTTTTGGAATCTGTTCTTATATAGAAGTGAATAAGTGATGTGCTGACATGTTAAAATAAGGTCTTGTTCCAGAGATGAATGAAATGCTCGACCCATGCCTGGTGTCATCTTAGACTTCTGGCTGAACTATGATGTGTGGAATAATTTTTGGATTCCAACATCCTCATTTATTGTGTCCTGATTGACCCGCTATGAATTACGTGGACCTGACTTATGTGACTATACTGTTTCTTTGAGTTAAGTTATTTATTTATTATTACATTATAATATTGTTTTTAAGCACCACAAACTATTGACTAAGCTTCAATTTATGGTGCTGAAAAGTAGTGAGTGAAGGATTTAACTTGATCAAGGTACTTGCACATAGGACCCACTCAATGGAGGCCTGAGTCTTCATGTGAAAAAGTGAGTTGATGCTCTGTTATTCGACGGTTGTCTGTAAATGCACTGTGAAATCTAGAGCAAGCGCAGTCATTCTGAATCGGAGGCCTGGGCAATTGTTTGATATCTTGTGGCCAATACTCAGTCATGCTAATTTCGGAGTGAAATTCTGGGTCTTGACCTAGTGACGTGAGTGATGGTAAGTGGAACATTTTGATAAAATCTCAAGTGATTGATACTGGAGTCAGTTGACCTTTTGTTGATGCTACATAATCGCACAAATTTTGACCTCTGCCCGAGTTACAAGGGTTACTCAGTGCAACGGGTACAATTGGCAATTAGCCGAATCATTATTAATTATTTAACCAGTGAGGTTATATATTATTGTCGTGATGTTTATACCATAATCAACGCATCCTTTCGTATACATTTCTCAGATTTCTGTATAATAATTATACCAAAGCATTGTACATTTTGCATCGTGAAAGCATCTAAAAAGCACTACTCTACCAGAAGCTAAAAGCATGTAAAACATATTTAGTTCTTTCTATTGTTTTAACTTAACCATTGATTTTAGTATGGACCATGATGATGCTACAAGCATCGATTGACTGGATACTCTTGTTCGTTTGACAGTGACATGTGTGCATTAAGTTCCATTATTATCAATTGATCATTTATCAGGCCTATGATGTGTTGAATAATTTTTGGATTCCAACAACCTGATTTATTGTGTCCTGATTGACCCACTATGAATTACGTGAACCTGAATTATGTGTTTGTATACTGTTTCTTTGAGTTAAGTTATTTATTTATTATTGATTTCTTATTTTTATTATTTATTACTACTATTTATTACGTTAACCTTCTATAATTTTTATGTTAACCTTCTATAATTTTTATGTTAACTTACTATAATTTTATTTTTTATTTCTAACTATTACTGTAATCTGATGTAAGAGCTTCAATAACCCTACTCACTTGTTTGTTATCTCAAGTTACTCCTAAACTTTTCTTGGCTCTGATGAATTGTTTGTGGTTGCAGCATTTCAGTTGCATTTTGCTTTAAGTGTTATTGTAATCGTGGTCTCGAGATATCGACATCTTCCAAGTTCCAACAATAGGGAAATCATTAACTGATCCCTTGTGCGCTTAAGGTATTATGTTCTGGAAGGCCTGATATCTATTTGAAATGTCATTGTTATTTTGTTTGTTTTCAGATCAACATCACACAAAATGCTGCAGGCTCTCCTAAAAGATAAATGGACAACAGTTTAGACAGTTTTCAGAGAAGAAGACTTTAAATGTCTTTAGCCAGAACAGTCGCACGAACAACTACCATTTCAGAATTGTCTACAGAATATGTGTGAATGCAACGGTGCTGAACCATTTGGGCAGTTCAGCCAAAGTAATAAGCGTTGCCGGACCTTGAAAATGGCTACAGTTATAAATAAAGAGACTATTGAAGGATATTAGAATGCAAGTGCATATTGTGTAGTACTAAATGTCAACAGTCAACAAAAATTACTTTGCGAGTTCAGTTAGTATAGCGTAACAAGCACTGTTGTCAGGAATAGTTCCTGCCTTGAATACAATTTAACTTGACTGAAAAATGTTTATATGGGGCATACTTTGCCATGGGATTAGTGTATAAAATAGTGTAACAGTTGCTATGTATTATATTTATTAAACAAGTATTCATGTAATTATGATCTGAGGAACAGTACACTATTGAAATATAAATATGTGAACATACAATACAAGTAATAACTTGCGTGCTTTAACAAGGCGAGTACATGAGATTGCATGGTACAATGAGAACACATGAGTTTTCAATTCTAATTTCTGGAACTACAACAAATCGTAATCGTAAACTCGACACTTCTAAAGCGCTCTGTAAAGCTAAGCACTGGGCACCAGCTAATTCACGAGTGCTGCGTAAAGTCAAGAGAGTAGTCGATGAGAAAAGCCCGTGGTGGTCCGATTGTAGGTTTACAGATTACAATTGGAAGACTTCGGATCCCGAGACCAAGAAAGCAGTGTAATATCTTTTTTGTGTGCTAAGTACAGTAAGCTTCCCTATTATTGTAGTGAATGAGTGTCCTCTTGAAATTGGAAGCACATCAAAACGTAAGCTTAAGATGTCTGTTAGAAGGGCAGAAGTTCCAGTGTGGATATGGTACATGTGGAGACTTTGAAAGTCAGGCAGGCATGGATGTAAAGCCACTAGTTGTTTCAGAGATAGACAGGACAAGCTGTTAAAAACTGGGGTTAGTTTAAATATTTATCAAGCAATAATAATTATTAAACAAAATTGTACATATAAGTGAGTAGAATTTGAAATTTACGTAACTAAGACCTATAACATATGGAGTCATGGTAACCAGATGGATACTGCTCTAGGAACTGTAATGTGTAAAGTATTCGTTGGAATATCTGCAGTAAGTCCTTTCTACTCCATCATTTGCTCAGATGTCCTGTCCTAAGAATTGTAGGGTCACTGGTTATATAGGCTATATGTACAAATGTACTCCTTTGAACTATAAAAATTATGGCATACAACAATTAATGTAATATTATACAAGTGCATTGTATTGAAAGTTTTGTTAAGCGTTTACAAAGAAATCACTGCTGACTCAAGTCCCAAACAACAGGGCTGCCGCAGTCAAACAGTCAAGCAAGAATTGATGTTGTGTACTTCAACATTTGCTCTTGAAAGCCCCAAATCTCACAAGGTATTTCCCTGGGTATAAAAACCTGTAACCATTAATAATTATTGTCTGCCCTTGGACTATTGCTACTATATCTGTCGTTTCCTGTTCTTGAGCAACTCCAGGTAATCGCTTTTTTCTTACTTACATATTGAATTGCAATGTGAGCCAAACTGGAAGTGATCGAATCCGTATTATAGTTTGAATCTCAGTGCGCATGCGTCCAATGGTTGCCGAGGGCCGAGCTATGGACTTCCGGTCGATCTGACGAGAAAAATTCCTCGAAAGTTCTTCCATTCGTTTCAAATAAATTAACTGAATTCTTTCACGAATATGCGTTTAATTTGAATATTTAAACGGGCTTACGGATGGATCGACTTTCTATTGCGCCTTTTAAAAACGATATGATGTGAAACATTTTGAAGTTCGTTCTGTCGTTAAAGACGCTGAGTTTAATAAACCACCTCTAAAGACTACTTTAATACTTACTGCGTTCTACAGCCTCAATCGTCATTCTCTTCCTTAAAACCTCTAAACGTACCTCTGAATTTGAAACTGTGGTAGTCCACAGCGTGGTTTATTAGCCGTAATTACTAACAGCACCTGAAAGTTTTTATATTCAGCTTGGAAGAGTTGCCATAATAATAATAACAATATTTATTCTTTAATGACCAATCGCTAACCGCGTTTTGGTTTACAAGTACAAGTTATACGATATACGCTAAGCTACGGACCCACCCATATAAGCCAGCTGACGCCTATTGAGGGATGATCAATACATTTTAACACATGACTTTCGGAAAACGAATACGACGTGTATTTCCGATTCTGCTTACTTCTGCACAGGATGGAGTCAGATTCTTTGAAGAAGCTTAGGGAGGTGCCATTTTATAAGGCTCCAGAGAGAGTGAGAACTAGTGGAGAAATAGTACGTGATGCCAAACTGTCACTGAATTCTCAGCACATTGGGCCATTACCACTGAATACAAGACGGCCAGAGACTCCGCTGGAGGAGAATCGTCGACTTTTTCGACAAAACAGTGCAAAGGATTTGACACATCGGCCTCCAAGTACATTTAGGTTTGCAGCCTCAATTGATTTAAATTAATATTCCATCAACTCTTTTGCACCATCTTTGTTTTGCTACACCAGTACACCTGTGACCTTATAAGTTCATGAATGTGTTTGGGCGATACGATTATTCAATTCACTGTTGCAAATAGAATATTGGAAGAATAAAAGATCTGGCATCAGTTCAAGCCTTGCTCATTGATACATTACATACATTCTTATTGCAGTTGATGGTCAGTTCAAGCCTTGCTCAGCGATGCCTTTCAGATTCTACTGGTGATTGTGAGACAAACTCTTGATTATAGTTGCAAATGTTTTGGTTTCTAGTCAGTCAGAGCTATAAGAATGATTTGTCAAATATCAACATGCTACACCCGTCTTGCTTTGTTTGTACTGGCTGCACCTGTTGTGATGCGTGCATAACTACTTGCACTGTCTTAAGTGTTTCTCACCTACTACAGCTTATGTATTGCGATTGCTGAAGGCATTTGTTCCATTTCAGCCTTGGCTCTCGTCATTTCGATCCAGAGTCGTCACGGCCTTCGTCAGGTAGCGTCAGACTGACGCCTTTGCCAACTGAACCTGTAAGTGAAGACCATCTTTCTACTCTATGACTCATGCTAGAGTTTATTATAGATGCTATCATAAAATAAGCAGCGCATTATACAGCTGGCAAAGTATCTATCTATCTATTTGGAGATTTATAAAACGCCTCTCTCAGCCGAGCAATTCAGAGGTGCTCCCAGCGTGACAGTCCGTAGGAAAGAGATAAACATTAAGCAATTTAAGGGAGGCATAAGAATCCCCACCAGAAAGCTTCTTACAAAGACTTGGAAGTGGAGGAAGACCGTTCCAGAGGGATGGTCCAACAACAGCAAAAGACCGCTGCTGGGCCAAGGCAGTCCTCGACCAGAGGCGGTTTGCCGCCAACCATAGTTGCAGGTCCTGAGAGAGCAGCTGGACAGACTTGACCAAGGTAATCTGCTGAGAGGGAGGACCATGAACCAGAGTTTGGATGTCATCAGCATACAGATGGCCAGAAGCATTGTGCTTGGTGAAGGCAGAGGGGATGTCAGCAGTGTACGAATATAAAGCATAAGAAGCCCCCGCCAGAAAGTACTTTTGCATATGATGAAGGCAACAGAGGCCCATGCAGTGAGCCAATGACGGCCCACGCAGTGGTGTCACAGTTGATATCATGGTCAAAGTTCTTGTTTAATGTTGGACAGGTGAGAAAGATTACTCCACCTGTGTCCCCTATTTGATGCGACCGAATTGCTTATATTTTAGAAAATTAAATCTCCGCCGTCAGATGTTGATATTAAGGTCGTGCCAAGACCGCCACCCGACCCGAATCGCCAGCTTCGACGTACAAATTCAAGACCCCGTTTCTGCCAGCCACTGCTGGGCATAGATGGCACCGCATATTATGCCGAGTTGGCCCTCGGCAGGAGGCGGTCGGAGTCGTTAAAAGATGGCAAGTGTTGCGATTTTTCTATGATACTTTTCATATTGTGAGGTAGTGTTTATTTATAGGTTTTTATGTTTACTACATCAATTGTTTATATTCATTCGTTCATTCATTTCATGAATTTATATTGCCCCATTTGACACGGCTATTCATTGGCACTCTTCTGGCTATGTTTAATATTTATTCTTTTTTCAAATCTTACAAAGTTTTGGGGAGCCCTGCAAAAATAGCATTACAATAGTCAATACGAGAGCAAATGACGGCATGGACTATTGTAGTAAACAGAGCATGAGATACCGACTTTCTTATGGCACTGTATTGAATCAATTTCTTCAGCTGTTTGTAACAGAAGAAAACTTCCTTTTATCTTATTACTTCCACTTTAATCCATTGTTTTCATTATAGAAGCTGTAGATTTTTCTGATACATAATATGTTGTTTTTTAGTTTCGGATCTATGGCCGATGTCATCGTCGCCTTCTTCGCCGAACATTGTCGAGAGTCCGGATGACACAACGCGCCGAGTGCACAGTGGTCCAAAGGAAAGAACGCAAGCCACTGCGGCTGAAGACAAAAGCAACATCGAACCAATTCGAAGCCGAGGCAGACCAGTGGTGACAAGAAGTATTAGGTATTTGTGATCCCCTTTGCTCGCACTGCCACGATGCAGCAGCGTGCCTTCTCCATAATAGACCCACACACATGGAATGGGCTTCCTGAGCAAATGCGTGGCCTCCAACGAGTGTTTCCTACTCCTTTCTTTAGTCTACTAAAGTCTACCTACTTCCGCTTGGCCTGGGTCGGGAGCGCCTCTGAGTAGAGATTTTGAAGAGGCGCTATATAAATTTCGATTGATTGATTGATTGATATTTTAAGTTATTGAAATGTCGGTGGGCATGGATGAGGTCACTGAGGAGGCATCGAAATTATGGCGTTTTTGCCGGTGAATGCTCTTGTGTACACGCAGTTGGAGTCAAAGTAATACTTGATAGGATTTTATGGCATAGACTTCATTAATGGCAGTCTAATCTTGCCTAACATTTCCGGTATTTGCTGGAGAGAGTTGGTCGACAGCGCAGAAGGGATTTGCAAATGTCTGCTCTGAATGTTTGCCATTAACTTCAGCGGTCGACGACCATCTGCAGATGATTCAGTATCTGGCGAATTTTCATTAAAAGTCACTTCTTATATGACTATATCGTCTACGATGATCAGTTGGGAAAAGAAATGACAGACACACAACCGCATAATAACTATACAGACGTACAAAGGGATGGATCTGCAGATGCATAGATGGGTGGATGGATTGATGGATGGATGGATGGATGGATGGATTGATGGATGGATGGATGGATGGACGGACGGACGGACAGACAGAAAGACAGATATTGTGTATGATAGATAGATAGCCATACATTAGACAGACAGACAGACGGATAGATAGATAGAATGATAGATATATGGATGGATAAATGGACAGATACATAGATAGAAATGAAGATCGATCGACAAATAGACAGATGCATGTAAATCGAGATGGATGGATGGATAGTTGGATACAGAATCACAGATAGACATTTAAACCGATCGATCGCAGACCTACAGACGGATACAAATCCATTGAATGAAATTGCTGAAGTAGAACATGGAAGGAAACGAGAGAGAAAGACAATCAGACAAAAAGGAAATTAATTAATATAGAAACACAAAAGGAGGAAAACAAGAGAGAAAGGGTCGCATAGCAATAATGGGTGAGAGAAGAGTGAGAGACAATTGAGCTGAGACAGACAGACAGACAGACAGAGAGAAAGACAGAGAGAGACAGAGAGAGACAGAGAGAGACGCAGAGAGAGAAAGAGACAGACAGACAGACGCAGGCATACAGACAAACAGAGCGAGACAGAGACAGATAAAGACAGAGAGTGAGACATAGACAGAGATACAGACAGACACAGACAGAGACAGGAAGTCCACTGACACAGAAACTAGAGAAGGAGGCCTTGAAGACATGACTACTTCAGGCTGAGACCACATATATATAAAGGGTTAAGCAAAAAAGACTTCCCCTACGTCTTTTGTCACTATTTTCGTCAAAAGTGTGAATATGTAAATAGAATTCTACAAGCTGAAGGGCAATTCATATTTACATGTAATTGCCAAATCTCACAGAAATATTTCTAACAGAACAAAAGTTATTCAACTTTTAGTGACGTCACCACTGTTTTAGAGTTGTTTGCTTATTTTTCTGTCAAAAGTAAAAATCTATTATTAAAATTTGTTCGGGCTTAAAGGCAAATAATGTTTACATCTAGCTACAAAATTTTGTCAAAATATTTGAAACACAACAAAAGTTACAGCACTTTATCTTGTAAAATGTGTTGCATTACCCGTTTTTGAATCATCGGAATAAAACAGGTGGACTCACTAAGAATGCTGTAACTTTTGTTGCATTTAAAATACTTCGATAAAATTTGGTCGTTAGATGTAAATAGGAATTGCCTTCAGGCCTGTGGAATTTTATTAATGGATTGTTACCTTTGCGGAAATATTAGCAAAAAACTATTTAACGTTTATTGGACCATCACAAAACAGTGGATGACGTCACTAGAAGTAGAATAACGTTTGCTCTGTTTGGGATATTTTTATGAAATACGGCAATTCTACGCAGATATGAATTGCCTTTCAGTCTGTAAAATTGTGTTTAAGAATTCCTATTTTTGACGGAGATATTGGCAAAAAATGTAGGGGGGGGGTTTTTCATGCCTCACCCTGTAGGTATATATAATTACATATATTATATATATGTGCGTACACTCGACTTATAAGGGACTACTATACAATCGAGTGTAATTATCTGACTCCAAGTCGTAACAAATAAATAGTCGTCGAGTTTCGTACATGGCGAATTCCTTCCGTTGCAAACTGGCTTTCTCTTCTGTTTTGCTGCCAGTGCAGTCTGCCAGTGTAGTTGTCCGCTTTATGGTTTTCTTTTCCACCTCATTCCCTCTCCAATTTTTTGTAGTTTTTATTATACAGTGCTGACACCACTCTGCCGTGCTCATAAACTTCTATTGCTTCTGGGAATTTCATAGAAATTTACTGCCAAAAGCATTGGATAGCATTCTTCGATTCACATCATCATTCCGATCAATAGACCTGGATTGCTGAGGAATAAAAATAATGATAAGTGCTCCAGAGAACTAACTAATAAATTAATGAACAATATAAGTAAGCATCTGAAAGCTACGCCACAATGCCGTAGCTTTCAGAGGCACATTTCCAGAATGGGTCGTGAAACCTGGGACGAGGCCTGATTTCCCAGAGATAACCTGCTCTACTCCTAACATAATTTCTTGCTCCTGAGGGATCAGAACTACCTCGGGTAAAAACATATAAGTAATTACCTGAAGTGATTGTTTGGAATAAATAGGCTACGACGAGATCCTACAAGGGATTCACAGTGAACCACGGAGGGATGGTTTTACTCGCCAGATGATTAATTTACGGCTTGGTCATCGAATATGAATACAGTTAATTGACATTGATTGATAATAGATGGTTTCACTCTCTGTGCAATGTGTTATAAGCTTAGTGCCGCTACAGAAATAATCGGATAACACTGTATTATATTATTGTACATTAGAGTATAACCTTTGAATAGTTTGTATTTGAATTGATTACAATTAATCGATTGTATAGGCCTAATGGTTTGAATTGGAATAGAATACCTTAGAGTAGGTTACGTTGAATTAGATTACTTTAGAAGAAATTACTTTAGAAGAGATTACTTTAGAATAGATTACTTCATAGACTGGACTACTTTAGAATATATTATTTTACAAGACTAGAATACTTTAGAATACTTTAGAATATACAATATTACCACTAGAGTGGCTAAGGGCCTAATAGAATCTACAACAATGGAGTGAATAGAATTAAAGATTGAATTAAATTAAAGGGCTTTAATGAAAATGGATAGCCCATTATATTAAATTATAAGAGCAGAGTAGAATTAAGTTATTAACTCCACATAATGGAGTTGATTATAATGGAATTTGTTAGGGTACAATAGAATACATTAGGTAAGATTTGACTTTATTAGAATAGATTTTTAGTGTATAGAATGTTCGTCACCCACTTCGTGTCACTCGTGTTTCTCTGTTGTTCATCTATTTCTTTCTTTTTCCATTTCCTTCGTTATCCTTTTGCTAGTGGACGTTCTTTATCAATCCGTAACAATCGTCTAGAATTCCTTTGAATTACAAATACTGTCTATTTCCAGTGAGGCGGAGGACGGCTATAGACGGATTGAGACGATTTGTAATTCAGGCAAAACGTGGCTCTTAATTAGATAATGGAACAATCAGCACACAGAGACGAAACGCAATAATTATTCATCGACCTTTCCCAACAACGTTCACTCTTCTTATTCTAAAGGAGACGCGGCGTTGAAGACACGAATCGTGTGCGCTCAGCGAATTCACGAAATCTATTGAACTAACCACGCGTGTTTCCCTTACATGTATATAAAAGATAATAGTCTCTGACCGTAGATCCTCCATTCTTTCAATCACTAAGAAGTTCTTATCGGGTACGTGTGTGGAATAGAGAGGTCAATGTATATTGTCGGGAAACTGTCTTATTTTGTTCGCCTAGATGTTACAAGGTTTTGTTATACAGTCATTCCTATACTTGATTATTTGTTATTGTTTCTTACAGAAATGGCGAGACAGGCACGTCGCAAAAAGGATTTGCATATCAGCTTCCTTTCTCTTAAAATAGGAATATTTTTTGCTGTAATCTCTCATCATCGGCCTTTACTATTGTTAGTTTTATGCAAACTTTGAACTTAAAGTTGGGTTCTGCAGCAAACTTGAGACATAGCATTTAAACCTGTTTAAGCACTATTTGAAGTCTACTACTCTGAAGCATTATGTTAATTTAACTTTTGAACACTGGTCTTTTAATAAATCATTATATGTGTAACTTGGTAAACCAGTTTTCTCAGTAATACTTCATTTAATGTAATCTGTAAAACTTGAACTGTCAGCAATGAAAACTTGCCCTCATACACAGCACCAATTACGTGTTAGTTCATACTTAAACCTGACGAATGTTTCTTACTTAAGGAATCCGATGGGGGACACCCAAAAACTCGAATTCATTGGAGACAATTGATTGAATTGAAAGTGTATTCGCTTCTGTCTAATTGCACGATATGCGATTCCTTCACACTATACAATAGGTCCCTATATATATATACGTGTTTATATATATATATACGTATATATATATACGATCCACCAGTCGTATACCCCTACTACAAGTCCAACATTCAAAGCCATCTTAACACCGAAGTTCCCCTGTTGACTTGACCGCCCATGCAATTGCAGTTGAATTATGAAAGGAACTACAGACGCTTTCCTATATAAAGCATTCGACATTAACACATTCCCACCTGCACCTGCACACGGTCGCAAAAACCTCTAGAACATTCATGGGGGTAAAATGGGACGTTTTATTATTTCTTATACTGCACCCTATATAAATCGTCTGCAGACAATGCATGCGATGGAAATAAAGCCGTCACGTGTCGCTGGTGACCTTTCGGAATGCCCGACAGTAGTAATATCATCATCCATAAGGAATAATTGTGCGTCCGACTGCTTTTATCTCTGAAGCCTCCTTCGACTAAGTTTCTTCCGACAGAATTGCAGGAGTCTGTGGGGAAAAATATCGAACGTTGTTCCTCTCGGGAAGAATGCATTTGCTTCGAGGGTTCTTATTCTGAGGAATACTGTACATATATCCTACATCGAGGGTTCTTGCAAGCGGGAGAACACTGAACGTTCGTTTGAGGAAGAACAACACATCGAGGGTTCTTGCAAGTGGGAGAACACTGAACGTTCCTACTTATAGGGAATAACACATTGAGTGTTCAGACTGTTCTTACAATGGCAGCAAAACAATGTTCTTAAAAGAGGTACAAATCGAGGGTTCTTGTAAGAAAGACTGTTCTAATGGTTCGTAAGAGGAAGAACATATCGAACGTTCTTGAAATAAAAATTACTGTGCACAATTATGTTACAGGTAATATGAATAATCCCTGAAATTTCAGGGACTGTGTCTTACTGAAAATCTTGAGGTTGGTCTAATGTTATATTACAGATTTTGAGTTTGGTCTAAAGGGTGGGCCAACATAAATAGCGCAACTTGACATTCCTTATGATTCTGATTTGACTAAGCGCCTGTGGATAAGCTGGTTCCCGCGACTTCGCTTTTGAGAGCAATGTAGAATTTTTTATTTTACGATTACGAATACGATGCATTTAATTCCGTCACTTGTAGTGATTTGTTTAAACTTAGCTCGGCCCATTATAAAGATTATGTCACTCTAGTATTAAGAATTAAGCACAGTTTAAATTGTATCTTTTGTCTACATGATGGGTATTCAATACCGGAATGAGGAAAGAACGCCCCCCGGTAAGACTCATCCTTCATTCGCTAGACTGCGCTGTGAGAAGAGATGTAGAATTCATGCGGCGTCCGGCATGGCTGACATAGGTTCAATTCGACTCCTGTAATAAGCTGTAGGCCTATCGTTCATTCTGGTATGTCTGTAATCATAATGCGGTGTGTCATTGTGAATCGTAATGAATATCTTATATTAAAAGCCATCGTCTTTTGGAAACTAGCCAATAACAAATTTTAAACAGCCGTCCAGGCGTCACATCTCATTTCTTTCTAGGACGAGTAGGCCTTATAGACACGATTATTTTGGGTGTCTGTAGGAGTCTGTATACCATGAATAACATATAGGAAAAGGTTTTACTATTTACTTCTCATCGTAAAACCTTTTCCTTTCGATTTTGTCAACAGTCATGCGCTGCTTAAGACGCGTGCAGGATTCCATGCGTTTCTTTGCGTCAGAGTCGGAGTGTTTAACTTCTTCAACATTCGATAATCTTTGGTAATTTATTATTGGGTCTTACGGTGCTTCTTCAAATATTCTTGTTTCGCACTGAATTTCAAGGAGAGACTCGTAAGTATTGTATTTATACAAAATTTCACATAATGTAAATAGGAAAATGTGTAGGCCTACCTATGTATGATTATGTATCTAAAACACTATATTATGTCTTTGGAACAGTGATTGTCACTTTAAAAATGGACTTGTAAACAAACTACTGATTAGTATAGCATGTTAATTTTTAATTAAGATTGTTATGATTGTTGCTGCCACCGGTACAACATGTTCATGTACTTGGGTAGCTCTTATATTAGCAGGACCGATACGGTTCCTTTTGAGTTCTCCTTTTGATGCCTGTTATGAAATTGTTTGTCTGTACAGTCTAGTTTGTATATGTTTGGCAATCAATAAAGTGACTACTATTACTATGGCCTTGGCATCTTTGGTGGTCCGTGACGTCAAAAAATGTGGACAACACTGATCTACATGTAGAGCTACACATATACACAGTACATGCATTGTCATGCAATCATATGTCATGGCATCTAATCACATGCCCTATCATATGTGTTATATCTCACATCGTATGTCACATATCGCACATGTCATGTCTCAAAAAGCAGAGTTTGGCAATATTTTGCCAATTTCAGAATCTGGATATTTGGCAAACTCTATGCTGAATTCAATGTGTTTAAAATTGGCAATATTTATTTTTCTTTAGTTCGACAATACTACTTTAGCAATTACAACTTAATTAACTATTAAACAACTAAGTAATGTAATTAAATACACTCTTCCAGTGGCTGTGCATACAAACCTTGGATCTTCTCCACAAACACTTCCAGACTTTCTCCCACTTGGACCCCCAACAGTTGTATTCCAAGACACAAAGTCAGATAGAGTGCTCTTCATGAAAAAAAACACAACAAAAACTAGTTTTTCGAACAAAACTCCCCATGGCTATAAAACACAATGTATGATAACCTAGCAGTTCATACATTTGAAAAGTACTTGAACTGATGATGACGTCCTCTACCCACTGATCAGACCATTAGCAGGTCCAGAAAAGCCTCTAATCCTTCTATGTTCTGGATTTGCTCTTCAAGTTCCTGCAGCCCAGACTCTTGCTCCTTTCAATCCAGTCAATGCAAAACATGACCTTCTTAATATGATGAAATACAACTTTCTACACTATTTCAAGATGACCTTATTAGAAAAATTCAAAACAAATTAAAAACAGCAGCAGAAAATTCTGGGTTGCTCCCTCTTAAGCAGCGCATTATATACTTAGTTTGGTGTTGCTATGTAGCCCTTTACCGAGTGCTAGACGCTCCTGCTCCATTGCCCACACAATCACACATCCACTAGGCAGCATCGTGACTTTTCAATGGCTGACCCTTTGAACTGGAATAGCCTACTTTGGCCCTACGCTTGCTTCCTATAACTCCCTCTCAGACTTTCCTCTCTAACCTTATTTGTCTGTACTGATGTTGAGAGCACCTCTGAGCAGTCCCCTTGAAGAGGCACTTTATGGAATGAGTGAATAAATTAATTATTTTACTAATTCGTCCTGTACTTTTCATTGATGCATCTGATGCAAGAGCATAAAAATGCCAAAGCTTCACTATAATTATCACCTTGCTAAACTTTACACTAACTGCTTTTCTGATGAACACATAAAGGCCAACATCAGGCACTTGACAAGACCAATAAATAAATCAAGTAACAGAACATTACACCAGCATGTTTCAATGTCCTCTGGACAAGCAAGATGTCCAAATTCTGAGGCCTTGTAATTGCCAGTCATCGTCTGCCCAAATTATAACATCAGCTACAAATGTGTATTTCAGCCTCGGGCTTTTGATCATCAAGTCATCCGACATGGCTTGCAACTCTATTCGTTGCTATTATGGAGCAAGGCAGTCCCCAATGAACTCAAAACTTACTAAACTGTACAGCTTCTGGGTTCAAACACAACTCACTATTCCCACAGGTGATCTCTATGTTCATGTCATGTTGTCTTGTCCCATCTGCAGAGAGTAACTGAAAGAATCAGTCTCTCCAGTGTCTAAACATGAGTGAATCAGCTGAATGGAAGCTCGTCGGACGTAGTAGTGTAGTGGTGAAGTTCGCCGCCTTGCAACCGAAGGGTTGCAGGTTCG
>JAQFXW010001381.1:0-15092 GCA_034693945.1 Dendrobaena attemsi | reverse complement strand
TCATCATGTATTTTGATATACATGTTACTTTCTGACAATAATATATTACTAATTTTGTATGCACTCATTTAAAACAAAGTTTACACTTGTTTTGGAAAATTCTAGAACGTCTCTTCAAGTCCACTACAACTCAGAGGCATTTCCCAACTACAGTGCTATTGAGTTGGAGTTAACACGCCAAAGCATCTCATACACCATGCCAACTGGTGAAAGAAGGTCGACTCTACCTAGAAGACTTGGATCTTAGACCTTATAATCAGTGCTGTTCAATGTGCTGCCTGCCAGCCGATTCTAAGTGTCCTTCGCTGACTAAACTTGAGTAATTTGTGTAAAAATAACACAGCACTCTAACCTACTTTCGATGCTATTGATGCATATCTTGGCCCATCATTTGACAGTTTGAACACTGAAATCCAGTTCAAACAATGCATTCTTGCTATTGATCAATACGATTGTTCAACAATATTATGTTAACACAATAACACATAATAAAGAAATGACAACAAAATGTTAGTCATTGCTTTGAGTTAATTGATGCGATCCGCGGCTTCAAAAACATCTTTGGTTGCCCGTGGGGTCCAGGGGTCTTTTATTCTTTATATTCATGCCTTATCTATTATACTAACCCCCCCCCCTCCCCTACTTGCAACGTTCTTACACAGTGGCTTGAGATGGATTCGAACCTACAACAGTCAATTCACATGGCACCGAATACTATCACCACACCACCATGGTCCACATTAGGAGCTGTGCTGTTTTTTTCTCTGAATTCTGTGTAGAAGTTAAAGAATGTGGAGTCTTTGTGGACACATCTTGTGTTGTCTTAGATGTATTGTAAACGTGTTCAAGATTCTATTTAATTTTCTTAATCACGTGATCAACAAGGACCTTTTACCGCCGCCTATGTTGTAATGGTGGAGTACGTAGGCTATGTATAGTATACTGGTATACACTGGAAGTTTTTGATGCTCTTTGCATCCTATCCGATAGCCTCATGTTGCATCAGTTCCAGCGATAGCTAGTACAGCCTGCAGACAACTGATTTGTGTTCGTCAGGGTTCAAGAGTGTCTATTAAAAAGTTGAACATTGAACCACAATTACTTTTGTCGGTCTCTCATTCAGCTGCAGTTCCTGTTAAATTTGCTGCCAGGCTCTGCTTATATCTGAATTTGACACTGAGGATGTTATTTTATGTCCAGCTCATTGATATTAAAAGTTCCACATATAGTCAAGGTCCATCACTTGATATATATGTAGTGGGTAAATGTTACATATCTACAATCTCTTTTTGGCAGGATTTTTACTGCAGTTGTCTGTATCATTTTTCTTGCCCTTGTATGTCATTTTATACGTAGCCACTCAATGATGCTGAACAACTGAGTGCTAGGACCTTTTTCATGGCCAACAGCAGTTAACTGTTTTAACAGGAGATTATAGGACCTTCAGTTTCATTCACAGCATTTATATAGCACCTTTACAAGATAACTTTTGTACTCTGAAACCCTTAAAGAAGTAGCATGCGATGGCAAGCACACGATATGGTCCAAGCATACAACAACTGCCGGTCCAGTTTTTTAAAGATAACATTCATACATACAATCATATATCGTTTATTGGGAAAACACTCAAATCGCAGCAGGTTATAGAGTTTACAAGTTTACAAATTTAATCAAAATTAAACATGCAATTATTAATTTTGAAAAAGCAATTATTTCGTGGTAAGTAATTATTATTTCCCTCCGACATTATGTCCCCTCGCATTTGTGTTGTGGTGATCCACTTGATCCCGTTGACGTCATTTGTCCTTGAATATAAAGTCCAGTCTGCCATTTAGTCCTTTTCAGAAAGTTGTTCCACCGCCACTTTATGGTGAATAGCCTGGCTTTCAGAATTATCTTTGGCATGGAGCGAAATCGGTGTGAGGCTTTTACCATAAAACACAGTTTATGATGCACGACGACTGTAGACTAGGTGCTTTTTATTTTCCTTTGATGGGGGCTGCTTGACAGGATTATGAGCCCAGCTGGTGCAGGATAGTTGATGTCATCGATTTGATAAAAACGTAGACATCCTCAATTTTATACTCGGGATTATAGTTGGAGGACAAGGCCTTGCAAGCGCCGAGGACTGAAAAGAAGGTTGAACCCATTGGTAACAATGTCAAGGCCAACGCATCGCCGCATAGTGGGTGACGGCCCGAATTCTCGGAGGTAAACGAAACTTGTTTTTTGAATGTGTTGACCATTGTTGCAAGAAGGCTGATACACTAGGATGCAACACCAGGCAGTGTTGTTTTGTGTGGCTGTTGTTTTGCCAAAGGCACAGCCCGCAAAGTGACTCACCCATATCGCTTAGAGGTCGCTCCAATAAACATCTCGTTGTCCGACCCAGTTGCATATAAAGTTGGGAGGAACAGAATCGCTTTTGTTCCTCCAGGATGCAGTGGCTCACAGAGGAGTTGGTGAGGATAACGACCCTAGTTTTTTGCCACCTCCCGGACTTTAACGAACCAGGTCTTGTTTCGAGTGGCCCGGGACCCTCCCTTCCCCATGCCCGCCGTGGCCGAGCCGCCACTCGAGAGCAGCGCGCATCCGGGCCTCATTATTCATCCGATATCTTACGGTTGTGTTACCGCTAATCTGCACCGAGCCTCGTCAGAGTTAGCTCTTGACTGAAGATGACAGCTAGCGTTGCATCAACTGTAGAGAGTATGTAGGCTATGTGTACAGTCCTCTACTATTCAGAGTCGGTCCCGACTACAGCCAGCAGGACTGGTGTGTCGGAGTTTACAAGCCACGTGTGTCGGAATTTACAAGCCGAAGCAGCTTGAGCAGTTGCGAGTGAAGAATTTGCCCAAATTCTCGACGCAGCGGCTTGGATGGGAGTCAATCCAGCGACCATTCGGACGCAAGGCAGTGACTCTTCCCACTTGTGCCACCACACCTCACTGTGATCGAGTGATTATATTATAGTAATGGCAGAAGTACCACAGTGTGAGATTTGTTCCTTTTTACCGAACGACTTTCGCTGAGATTGTGCTAATCTCTATAGATATAAATGCTTCCACATTTTAGGCATCTAAACATCAGATAAGTGAAAGTCACTTGGCCTACAATTTCTGATCATTTTTGTTCATTAATGCAATTGCTAATGGTTGTGGGATCTTCCATCGCATAAATTACCACCTTCCAAATAATTCTTCACCTTCCGAAAAATTCTGCACTTGGTTTGTCTGTTGCAAAACTATTGGAACCCACACAATCTGAGCAATGCTGTTCACTTAGAAAAGTATTATTAGATTTGTTGTGGTGGGGTGCGCAGGAAGCATAGCAATGTGGTGTCATCTTTGTAAACACCAGCCCTGCCTCTTGAAAGAACAAAGGAATAGCTTTTATGCAAATTGGATGCAATGCGAAGTATTAACAGAATCACTGTATTTGATGTATCGAATGTGAAACCATTCCTGTGATCTCAATCGTGAATCTAGAAAACACCTGTGCGCTTAGGACACCAATCTATCGTTCTGCTTTCTGATCTGGTTCGACACAACGACGTATCCGCAGGCAAGTAAACACATCTTACTTGGCCCGGTGTTATTGTAAGCATGCTCCGTTTACGGGCAGCCTTGTCCTCGTTTCTGCATATCGGCTGATGTGTTGTTGACGCGGTCGTAGCGTAGCTGGCGCTGAGCTGGCGCCGCCTCTGCCCAGCACTGGACCCTATAAAGTGAGGAGAGTAAGGGCGGCCAAAACAGAAGTCAGGCCGCTGTCCGGGCCGGTGGTATAACCAGATACGAGACACACACAACAACGTCTTAGGGCCAAGAAGAGTACTTTGAGTTTCCGTGGTCGTTTGAGAAGAGGACTTAGAAGCATTCAGTGCAACTTAACTGATCACTTGCAGTTTCCGTGCGAGTAGTTAGTTACGGGCGGCCAATAGCCAATAGTTGGACACAGTTTGCTCAATTTTTAGACCCAGTGACGTCTTGAAACACCTAATGCTCAGTAACGCTCTGGAGACGTCGTATAAGGCGACTAGGAGTTATCTTGTATGTGAGTATCTAGTCATTTTCATTTGAATTTCTTTGAATTTATTATTTCGTTGGACGTGTGGGTAACGAAGGAATATTAATTGTAGTGCAAAGTGAGACAAGAAGTATCTAAACTAAGTGGTTGTTACAATATGCGTAATATACAACTATTAGACCTTTGGAGCCATCCAGCTTTGCATATTTGCGCCATACACATTTGCAATCTGAAGATAATTGAACAGAAAATGCTGCCATGTATTCTAGTGTGCAGGGGGTGTATGGTGATTGCAAGGTGTATATTATAAATGATTACAATTACGATAGTTCTTTGAGGCATATGCAGCAATATTGTTAAGGGAGAGATTTCCCTATCAGAACTCCACTTGCATTGAGGTGTAAAACTTTCAGGTTTTAACTTTTCATTGTGTTGGCTATGTGAAAGTTTCTAGTTGCACCAGAAAGTTATTCATCATATTAGAATATGGACTTTGTAGACAGAGTAAAATGCAGCGACTTGTTTACATGTATGCAGTCATTTATTGTGAATCGCGAATCATAGCGCATCGCATTAGTCTCTCATGCTCCACTTGTGCTCTATTTCTCTGTGATTGAAACTATTGGCCTTGACAGACTTTGACAATGACAAACGGCCAAAAGGACTAAAGATGATAGATGTACAGCTTCAGGCTTCTCAACATTCGGCCATGGTAAAGATGACTACATAATTGCTCTTATACTTTTCCTTTTACTTATAACTAAAAACTTTCCTTTTCTTGCCAAGCTTGGGCGGGAGCGTTTCTGAGTAGTTTTATGTATTTGTATTTTGGAGATTTATACAGCGCCTCTTCAAGTCCACTGCTAGGAGTTGCCCCCGACTGCAGTATGCCTAAGCGCCTCATTTACTATGCCAACTGGCAAGTGAAGTTTGAGTCTACCTAGAGGACTCGATCTTAGACCTTATATTCTTCATATCAGTGTCTTATCTCTTATACTAAGCCCCCCCTCCACAGAACAATTAGGAGAGCAGCATGTGCGTATGCAGTGGCTTGAGGTACATTCGAACCACGACCATTCAGACACCAGACTATACCACTACACCGGACGCTCCTTTGTGGGTGTGAAGTGGGTTAGTTTGACTTCATGGCACTATATTATGAATATCTTAGTAGTGAATAGATGAATTATATTCAGCCGAACAGACTGACCAGTGACCAGCACAAGGGTCTTTGATATGTGAAGGCCACACTAGGTCTCGTTCAGTATGGTGGTCTGGTCTAGATTTTTATGCATCTGCAGCATGTCTCGTAGATCATTGGTTGGTCCTCATCTGATGTATGTTGTTTGTACGGATTTCGGGTCCAAGTTGTAATCTGTTTATTCGAATACATTAGTACCCCATGAGGTTAATTGCGCCTAGTAAGTTTCCAACAAGTGTACTTTTCGAGTTTCAACTCTTCACCAGAAGTCTCAACCCTTGGCCTGCTTCTGTCTGTATACCTCTGTCTTCTCGTCCTCAGGCTGTCTTCCTCTTGACGGCTTCTTGCTCTCTGTCACTTTGCCTACCTATGTACTTGCTTCTTTTCTCTGTCTGTGTCTGTCTGTCTGCTTGTCTTCCTCACTTCTGCTTAGATGATTTAACTCTTTATGGGAGTCATTATGTGTTCGTCGGTCTGACCATCTGCCTACCTCTGTCCTTCCCAGTTCTTGAGATTTAGCTGCTTCTGGATGCTGAGGATGGAAAGTGGAAGGATGGTGGCTAAGAGATGATAGGTCTTTGGTGTCGTTTTCATGGGGTGATGGAATGTACCTGAAGGCATTTATTGCCCAGCTGTTTACCCAACCTGCATCTACAGGTGTGTGGTTGATTTGCCTTTTCCTCTGTTAGGGGGACCTGTGCACATTATCCCTGCTAGCGGGATGGGATGTTCAGTAAGCCAGTGGGAAAATCGGAAAAGCTTGTTTTAAAGATCTTACCATTCTGCTGCTTGCTGCTTCTGTTTTATACATTTGAATTGCTTGTCCATTTTCTCTGACTCCCCTGTTTCTTCGTGTTAGTGAGGAATGATGAATGTGTTTTTAGTAGAATGTTATTGCAGCACTCAGTGCAATTTAACATCAGACAGAAATTTAATATATCTATGCTCTGTGGCCCTTGTTGACTTGCTTGTTCTCCTTCCCACCGTCCTCTTCATGCAATGCCCTCAAGAGGACCAGTCTGTTACAGCCTTCTACTCTTCCACTGGAGTTGTAGGGGCATCTCTGGGTTTAGGCTTAGCTTTGAAATCCATTTCTTTCAAGTTACCATTTCTTATAAACTTGACAAACAGCCACGATGCTTTTGCTGTTTGTTCTCTAGAATAACCAGGAATAATGAGGCTGCCAAGTGGAGTAGCCAGGGAGTGGGGCGTGGTAGTGTAGTGGTGAAGCCTGAAGGTGTGTCGCCGCCTTGCAACCATTCGGTTGCAGGTTCAAATCCCACCAACCGTGAAGTTACCTTTAGCAATTCCTTCACTCACAATTGCTCAAGCGCTTTGGCGTGTAAACTCTGACACACCTTCGGGCTGTAGCCGGGACCACCTCTGAATAGTAGTGAACTGTAAGAGGCAGTATAAAAATACACACGTATGTACATACATATATACGCCATACATACATATGGTGAGTAGACCATGGTAGAGACAGTCTTGCAGTGTGGAGGAATTACAGCCAACCCAACGGTTGCACATAAGGCGTTTTGAGCTGGACAATATACTTGAGAATGTCACAAATGGTGTGAGCATGTGGACCCAGTATGGATGTTTGTGAATATGTGATTTGTGTAGGATGTGCTTCCTTGTGTGTACACACTATCTCTAGATGGTAAGTATTGAGGCACTAAGTTTGATGCACCTGTGTGTCGTGCTTTGATAGTGCAATGCCTTTTTTTAAACCACTCATGAACACTGAAAACAGTCGTTCGATCTTCGATCGTCAAATAGTGGTGGGCCACTTGAGTGTAGGTCCCTGCTCTCATCTTGGTCCCTCCCGCGCTCCCTCCCTACCTCCAGCAGCACCACTTGTTTGTCTACACTATGCAGAAGTGCTGGCTGCGCGTGTCTGTCTAAAACCAGCTCCCTATATAACGTCTCGTTTGCAAACTGTGGGTGCGGTCGATATATAGACAAACAAAGAAGGGTCATCACGATTTAGTCTAAGATAGGGGCGTAAACAATACCAGTGTTCTCGGTGAAACCGCACAGATGGGTAGGCTACACGGCCGACCCAATAGCTGCACATCCGGCGTGGACCGTTATCCGGGACGCCTCAGCTGTTGAACCGATCTCTAGCTCGGCTGATCATTATTATTCAAATTGACTCGCTGACTTGTTTTGCCGGCGGGGATGCGATTGTTGTCGATATCCCACTTTTGAAACTGGAGTCCATCGCAATTTGCCTGGCAAGTGCAAGGTGAGCAGATTAAACAGACTGAGACGGCAATATGGCAGAGGCCTGAAGGACAGATAGAGAGACGAAGATAGACAGACAGATCGAGACTAAGTAAGACACAAAGACGGATGAAAAGATGTAGAAACAGACACGAGCATGAAGAAATTGAAAGACCGAGATAGCAGGATAGGAACAAATCCATGGAGAGAAGGATAGCATTCTGCACGATGGCTTATTACTTCCAACCCTGGAGAATAAATTCCTCGGGTTACAGCTCGTACAGGATCGTAAAATGAGCACCGCAATAATTGCCGACCGACCGGCTCCCATTGCTTGTCAAGCATACAGGATCTTGGAAGTATTCCGGAAGCAATTCGAGATGTCGTTCCATTTGCCGGTAGAGTGTGGGATCAGTTGTTAAATTGAGGTTTTGTTGCTGTCCAGTTGCCGTCATATTCAGTGCAACATGTGTCTTTCGTCATCTGTGACCTGTTAAATTAATGGGTCGTTTCTGGGGTTAACAAGTGTTGGAGTATGAGGCAGCGAAGGACAAGCACCACCGTTAATGTACGCCTCATGATGGTAACATTTGCTGCAATGATTATCATTCACTGGGTTTCAATTATGGCTTCTCAAAAATAGTACACCGCTAATTTTGTCATTCCCTAGTAAGCTTTTCGTTCGATTATTATGTTCACACTGCTCAGAACTGAGACAAAAGCAAGCGCTGGGAAGTAAAAAGACTTAATAAAAATGGCAGTATAAATGTTTGAATTTCTGAGAACGGACTGCATCAAAGATCTATGTGTCCGCTTGTGATCTGGATAATTTTATCATAATAGGCAGGCAACAGTTATGAATCAGATGATCTCTTAAATCGAGGATATGCATTCAGTGAAACACAATTAGGTCGATGCAATTACTGGTATAGACTTATACATGAGGAATAATTAAAAATATGCTAAGTCTGTTTATCTGCACTTGGTTTCCTCAACTGATGCAGTGAGTAATAGTTTTTAATTACTTGAATCGGGATGATTCGTTTTATGATGTAAAAGTCTGATCGTTATGTATAGGATTTGCAGCTGGATGTTTGTAACATCGAGGAACAGACAGATGTACGGTTTGCAGCAGCTAGTCCTGAATTCATCAGAGGGTTAGCAGATATATTTATGCTTTGTGATTATATTCTATCTAAGCAAATTGAGTCTGTTATTCATTTTTTGTAGTTGAGAGGAACATTTTTGGCTGCGACTATTTCTGCAACATCATCCGCACTCGCTTTGTCCGGGTCGGCATAGCAACCTTCAGAAGGATGATTGGATTGGTCGCCAGGACCAGGACGAACCTTGCTGAGAGACTGATGCAGTTTGTGCACAGTCTACGCTGGCTTCTGTGCGCCAGTATGGCCGACTTATCCTACATAGACGATGGTGATCAAAACCAGAATGCGGTTGCTGTTGGAAGGGATCTTGAGGAACGTTGCCCAGAAACCGTTGGTTCGGAAGCCAAGAGACGATTTGATGCCGTAACATTCCAGAGCCTGCCGGCCGAGTGCAAGTTGAAGGTGTTTTCTTATCTGACGATGCAGGAGAAGGGACTGACGGAGAGGGTCTGTTCTGAATGGAGGGACCTGATGAGAACAAGATCCTTGTGGAACATTGTCGATCTCACCCGTTTCGCGCTGCACTGCCAGTGCTCGGGTCGGGCGTGCTCGAACGCTACGTGCTACGATGCGTATAAAGAGAGAATGGAACACTTTCTCAAATATCTGACCGACGTTCAGCCAATTCTGAGAGAATTGCGCTTTGCCTTTGATATAATCGACTATCAGGACGACTGGCTACGTGTCCTGCGCAGTTTCATTGGTGCCATCAGCCTCCAGAAGCTCGAGCTTGCACAGCTGAACTGGAAGGAGACGCCCGTGAAGCCGTACCCATCGGAGAGCGCCACCTGGTCGTCGAACAATTACAACGATCTCATGTTGCGACACCGACGCAGGCAGCGCCACTTTGTCGGGTTCTTTGACTATTTCACGGCGTCGGCTACGAATCTATCGACGCTGATCCTTCCGTTTGACTGGTCTCCGTCTTCAATTCGATTCTTGTCACGCCTCCAGCGTCTGAAGTCACTCGTGCTGGAGAGCTACTTCGTTCCTCAGCCGCTTCAGCAGGAGACGCTCGACGATCTGCTTCGCGGACTTCCGACCCTGAAGCACCTAACCATGACCGTCTGCATCGGCAGTGGGCTTGGCATGCTCACGTACAAGATAGCTTCAAAGTCGCTGAGGTATCTTGATCTGTCGTGCTGCCAAGGGTTCTGTCTCGGCGAAGTCAGTCTGCCGTCGCTGACCGAATTCAGGACTAGCTGCTGCAAACCATACATCTGTCCGTTCCTCGATGCTACAAACACCCAGATCTTAGCGCCGTGCATCTACGAGGTGCTCTGCGCTGGGGCACCGTCACTCGTCTGTCTCAATGATCACCGCCTTCGTCCGGACTGGAGGCAGAACCGCTACGACGAGTTGGAGGCCGAGCTTAGGTGTATCTGTACCTGCTCAGCCCACAAGGTGGTCTGAACGTGAATAAGTCATAGTCTTTGGTGATGTTGCTTTGGGAATTGAAGCTTTATCGACTGTTGTTGTAAAGTTGTTGATTGCAGATTGGTCGGATGAATTGTATCGAATGGCATTCTTCTGCTTCTGTAAAAGAACTCGACAACTGCAGCGGTTGACAGAACAGCAAGAGAACGTTTTGCTTCAGTTGCCGGTTCATTAGGGCATTTATGGCATATAATAACTTTAGAGAATTTGTTATTTTTGTTACTGCACAAATAACCTTTTTGTCCAAATTTTCTGTTTGTGGGGGCACAGTCATTGTGTTTGGCATTTGTTTTTTACGGAAGTCTTGAGTTCGTGTCTGAATCCTTCTGTGTTTGTGATGTGCTGCTGGCCGGCCTGTGGCTGGTGAGGGATTGATCATTCTGATATATACAGATCGTCTTAGAGACATAGCAACATACGAATCTAGCTTTGTGTCTGGCATTGTATTTTATGGTGCCATTTTATGAATGACTCTGTGTTTATAATGATTGCCAAGAATTTTTTGCTGAACTGAACCAAGTTCAGTATACATAGTTCAGTAGGTCATCCGCTTTCTTGAATCATTAGTGATTAGTTTGAGTGTTTTAAGAGGCATAAGTTATGCAGCTCTAGGTATTTCTGTTAAACTGTTTTGTTTTCTTTATCCTCTGTTTAAAATTCTCAGGATGGCTTTCCAACTTGATATTCTTGCGGCAATGTTATTTAATAAAGCTTAGGAACTCCGCTTTAAATTTAGATTAGTGTAATAAATGAGATTTCTAAATCTTAACATAATTCAGTCGGGATTTTGCAAGCTATTAATTAATTTTAAATTAAACAATTTGTTAACCAAAATATTATTTGAGAATCAATTTATTACAAATCTACAATTGTAAGGAAATCTAATAGATTGGTTGTATAAGCTGAGAATAAATTTTCTTTATCTCCTGAGAGCTATGAGTTAGAAGGCTGCCTACTTTTTTGACTACAGTTGATTGAGGTCATAACCTGATTGCCGCTTATCCGCGGAAGAACAGAGCCTGGAGCACTTGTTATTCAAATACATCATGGGCCAAATTAGATATCATTGCTGTCGACGTTTCTCTTCTGCCAGTAGAGCTATACTGTGCTCGGCCTCAGCATGTGCGTTGTACAGCCGAGCCTCAGGCATATTTCTGTGAGGCGCCAGCAGAGATTACATTTGGCCAAAAGAAAAAGAAAATCTGTTTGTGTTGCCCCTCTGTTGGCCCCACAGCCTTCAGGGACTGGCAAGTGCGCTTAAGTCAAAAGCAGATGATATTCTAGTGCGAAGCCCTGTTTCTCATTGTTATATGTTCACTATTGAAACTGAAAAGAAACGGATTTCATTTCTGAGGTTAAAACGCTGTTACGAAACAGACGGAGTGTGATTCTGAACCATGAACTGTAGGCTATTATACTGTTTCAGTTTCTCGACATGCTTCAACATAATTATTTCTTTTGCTTTGAGTTGTGCCATAGTGTTGCTCCGCAGGCAATTCTGATGTTATGATTGCTGGCAGTTGTGACATCATCCATCCTGTTCTGCTCTTGCTTTTTTTAGTTTTCTAGCCTGTGAGGAATATTGCTAATTATTATATTTCTGAAATACAATGCACTTGTCACTCTGTCAGAATATGGTCCCAAACTACCTAAATTTTGGTGATGCTAATTGAAATTTCTGGCAATTGGAATTGTTGGCAAGAATAAGTGACATTGTAAATGCCTTTGAAATATCTTGATACTTATGATGCTTTATAAATTGCTGCTGTAAATTACATTATGTCGACGTGAAACCTGCTTCCTGTACAGATTGAAGTGATTTGAAGCGCGTTAGATCTCTTATTGCTTTTCGTTAGTCGAACATTTCAATATTTTCAGGAATTACAGATCGTTTTCTGTTTCAGTGTGTCCACTTCGTGTATCATGTGTTTCTTGTGACATGTTGGAAGTTTGTAATTTTTAAATCGGTTCCATTAGATGGTTGTTAGATTAGTCTGACTACAAAAGACAGTGCTTCTTGTTTACTGCCAAGTTTGCAAGTACTTGTATACTAGTTTTGATTATCAGAGTTTGTTTAATTGAAGGAGATTGATGCATTTGACTGCCCTGCATGGTTGTATATTTTCAGTGAACTTATGCCAAGTTTTACATCTTTTGTGAGGTCATGATACTGTACTTGTAATTCTGAAGGCTGGCACAGCAAGAAAGAAACTTGGTCTAAGGACCAGTCTTGTGGGGGGGGGGGGGCGTGCAGTTGGTTTCACAGCAAACCTTGTTTGCAGAACCAGTGGTGAAATGGTAATGGTCTCATAGAAGATTTGTTCTTGAAATTACAGTGAAAAGGTCTTATGGGCCAAGGTGGCCTTATAGGCATTCTGTGGGAATAACCACAAAATGTTGATCAGACACACAGAGTGCCTTTTTATAGGGTGAGATGTGGAGTCTACCTTGTTGACGTGCGGGTTACAATATAATTGGGGTAGAGATATGCATTATGCACCCTCCTACTACATGTTCACGCTATCTCAAATTGAAGATGAGCGGTTCAAACGCATCTTATTCTTTCTCAACCTCTCTGCTGTTTTGATGGACGCAGTTTGCCGCTTGTTATTGCTTTAAGTAAAGGCTTAATTAGTTGCTTTTGCTGATCTGAGCACATGATGTCCCAGTGACTTTTTAGAACATAGTGTTTGTCAATATTTTTAATATTCGTCAAATTATGCTCTGCCTGACATTTGGCATGCAAGCCTTTCTATGCTTTATCGCATCCGGAATGTTGCGGTCTACCTGCAGCGGATCTGGTACGACGGTAGGGTTTAAGTGCGTGATTTTGAGTACTTGTCTCAGTTGTCTGTCAAGCCTCTAGTAACATGTATGTCTAATGGAGAACTTTTGCTTCTTTTCGATTACAATGAGTTGTTACAATTGAAAATGACGTTATAAATATTAAGTTGCTTACAAGTGATCCAGTTTGTTTTTGTTATTCGTAGTAATTGTTATTCCAGTTCAGAGTTTAAAAAGTAAACTTTTGATTAAGAAGAAATCTGTCTTGTGTTCTTTTATCTTCGTATTAATTTTGACATGACGTTGCATACTAAGCCTGAGTTTTGAATGGTTCAGAAGAAGGTGCTCTGAGGCCATTTTAAGCCTCGAATTGACCAGGCTCAATTGCAAGCTCTTCGGTTTGTCGTAGTTCCTTCCACTCGACCATTATTCCATTACTAGCACTTAACCATCCTACAAGGCTACCTTAAGATGTGCAGCGAACAATGTAATGTAATGATGACTAATTCCACAAAGTACTGTGTGCGGATCAAACCAGAAATTAAAGGACATCCAATACAACCAGCATTTAAACATGACAATTATAAATGCAATTTCTGAGACGCAACTCAGAGCTAAACGCGAAGTAGTACTTAATGAATATATTTTTAATTGTGGGAGTTATGGTAGTGTTAGTATTTGTTTATTTATTTCTGCTATTGATCACATTCTATACCACCTCATCAAGTCAACTACTACTCAAAGGTGTTCTCGAGTTAGAGTTAACATGTTGATTCGCCTCATTTAAGCTTATACTATGCTATCTGGCGAATGAGGTTGAGTCTACCTACGGGACTATATCTTAGATCTTATATTCGTCATGTCATGTCATGTCGCCATCGTCGCTTCGCGACGGTTGACTCCATGAATGGACCATCGCTGCCCAATGCTTTCTGTTCCGTGCGGCGCTCAGCAAATTGACTTCTGAGATCCCGGTCCACGCCACGATGTTGTCAACCCAATATTCGTCATACCAGCGTTTTATCCTTTGTATACTGTAGCTCTCACCCCAGAGTAATTGTGAGTGAAGGACTTGCTCAAGGTCCTTACACAGTGGCTTGAGGTAGATTTGAACCCCCAACTCTATGATCACACCAAACCACACCGCGGTTCCCCGCTGTGTTGCAGTCTAGTATTAGGCCTATTGTAGTAATAGTAGGCTAGATCTACAGTAATCATAGTGACTGCAAATATGGCGGTGTCTCGAGGTCTTTGTCTTAATGCTCGGCCCGGTCTTAGACTTGTTTTTTTGGTTTGCGGAGTCCTTGGTTAATATCAGACATTGACGCGTAGCAAGCTCTAGGCCTAGACCTAACCATGCTGTAAGAACAATAACGTAAATGTAATGTAATGTAAATCTTCGAAAATTTATCAGCGCCAACAAAAGCCACGTCAGGGAGACCAGCTTATTCACCGGCGCTAGGCCCTATACCAAATCAAAACCGCAATAGCCAATTAACTCCTTGGCTCTAACTTAATGTTGTAAGTAGTAAGTAACTGGGCCAGTGGAGTGTGAAGCATCTTGGCTGCTCGAGAATTGCTAAATTGTGTTCTGAGCTTGGCCTCCGAGTAGCGCTCTACACATTTTTAGATTACAATGCGATTCAGACCAAGATAATTATAGACTATGAATAGGCCCCTAGACTGTAGAGTGTAGACCGGTTCCGTTACTTCCGCACGGTCGTAAAGTAACGTAGGCCTAACTATTAGCCTATAGGCCTAACTGGGCTCATTAGACCTAATAGTTAACAGGCATAATTCAAGGTCCTAGGCCTACTGACTCGGTCGTTACCACAGTATATATGGACGGTCTTATGGACAAGTGGGCTAACCCCGTTTTTCATTTTATGGAGAAATTCGACTTTTAGTAAATTACCATTACTTTTGGTAGGGCCGATTGCGTTTATGGACAAGTGGGCTAACCACATTTTCTTTATTCAATTATTAACTGTTATAAAAATTAAAATTATTAAAATTAAATTGTACGTTAACTTTAGTAAATAATCATAATATTTAATAGATAGACGGAACCCGAAAATAATTAAAATAACTATAAATTAAGCCAATAATCATAATATTTAACTAGATAGACGGAACCCGAAAATAATTGTTCCGTCCACCCGAAGTCGTAGACACTGCGTTATAATAACACTAACAATTTGTTTTTCTACCACGACTAGATAAAATTAGAAACATTATACAATATTATC
>JAQFXW010001380.1:0-15094 GCA_034693945.1 Dendrobaena attemsi | reverse complement strand
AGATATAGTTGACCTCTGACATGAGCGGTTCCATCAACGACAGCTCGAGTGACTTTTGCCCGTTCGAATTATTGCTTTTTAAATTGATGCTGATGCAGCTGTATTGAAAATACCATAGGGCCTATATGTGACGTCAGCATCAAAGAAGTCTCATCTGGAATCTTCCATCTGGCTTATGGAACAGAGGATTTTGAAAAGTAACTACAGTTGCAGTTAAGCCTTTTAGCCAAATTGTTGAAAGCAGAATGGGTATATTATAGTCACTTTGAAATATATGACTAAGAATTTCAAGCTTGGCGGAAAATGTTTTGACAAGACTTAGAGGGCGCACAATATAGGCCCCAAGCCCAGGGGCTTCTATCCCTTTACCCAGCGGGCGCAAGTGAGCCCAGTGGAAAACAGAGGGAACATTTCATAATGTATCGTTTTCAGATATAGGGGGGAAGACCGATAAGAAGGGATGGAAGAATATTTTGCAGGAGGAAAAACGGAAAGTCGTTAGTTTTTGAGCCCGGCTGCTTGGGGGGGGGGATAGAAGCCCCTGCCCAAGCCCCCAACTATGTTTGAAATTGACGTCGTTGACGCACGACTTCCCAGAGACTGATTTTAATATTATAGCGCAATTTGCGCAAAAACAGTTATCAACTATTTTTGCGTGATAGTTATATCGTGAAAGTAATTAGTTAACAGCATGCGTTACTTTGAGTAAAAGTAGCTAACTAGTTATAGGGTAATTACACTGACACTCTGTCGACTATAGTAGCCTCACTATAGGCCTATAGGCTACAGCAAATAGCGCACTTTGCTGCTACAATTTCCAAGACAAGGCATTGATTAAATAGACTTCATTCAGCTCAAGGTTACCACTAAATAAGAATAATACTAGGCATCTATTAAATTTTACCATCACCCTTTGCAGCACTGGATGGTGTGTGATCTATGCACTTTGTCCGCTTTATAGTGTCGACTCCACAAAATGTCCGCGTGTTTGTCTGTCCCTGTGTGTCGGTCTGAAATGCCTGTCTGCTTCCCAATGCGTCTAACTCTTTCTTTGTAGACCTGTTAATTCTACGCCGTGTCTTTTCGTCCGTTTGGTATCACCCTCTGCAGCTGTAGGAGGCAGCATCCACGGAACCAGCCAATCAATCAATCAATCAATCAACTGGTCGATCAATCAATCAATCAGTCAAGCTTCGTGTTTGCTCTAGCGGAAAAGAAATTAGTCCGGTCGCCAACGATCCGTTTGTCAGACCGAGTGACGAAGGGGCCAGTCGCCCTCCCTCCTTCGTCCAGTCATCGCAACAACCCTCAGGGTAGGGAGCCCCATGTTCATCCTCCCGGCTTACTTGCAGCGAAGGCAGAACGAAGCGACAGAGAGGGACATGGACATCATTAGGACATGACCGGACTACAGGTCTATAGACCGGAATTTCAAAGACTCAGGCAGTACTAGAAAATCACCGAGGCTATCGACTCATGGTGGATGGATGCGTGGCTGATTATAAAGAGGAAATGGAGTGGCTGATGGGGCGGGTATCGTATAGGGAGGAGAGAAGGGTCTGTCAGGCACCACTCGTCGCGATTGTTAATGACAAGCATGTAAAGGCTACTTGAACTTGGAATTAATTATCATATTATACATATAATATGAAAGGGATCAGAAACCATGGAAAGATACCTTTGGGATGGAAGAAGAATTTGTATTTACGAAAGGAAGAAGAAGTTAGAGATGGATCGAAGAATAATTGAATGGAAGTAGGAGCAACTTATGGTGGGAAGAAAAAGAGTTTTAGATCAAGAGAAGACAGGATCCAAGTAGGACTATAGCTAAGATAGGATCGAATCGCAGACTGCGCAGAACAAGCTAAGAAGGAAGGAGGGTACAAAGGAAAAATTGTAAATAGAGAGTTGCATTAATTGAGAAGAAAATTTAGTAGAAATGAAGGAAAAAGAAGAGAGTGGGACGAAAGGAAGGATGGAAGGAGTGATCGACGATGAGACAATGAGACATAGAGGAGATTAAGGAGAGGGAGGAACGCAGGAAATGACTGTGTTAAGAAGCTCTTCGTCTATAGGAAGTTATAAGAGATCAGACACAATTGTTGAGAAAGAAGTCACATGAAATGACACTCTATCGAGAAGGATGCTGCAAGAAATCGAGAACTGATTGAAATCCCAAATGTTACACAGATGAACATTTTGAGTTGCAGCCGTACATGTCCTCTCGACTCTTTTCAATTTCAATTAGTTCTTTGCAGGGTATAATTATGCACACAATTTAGGTATGAGCTGCTTTTCAACTGCACTTTCAGATCACTTACAAGTTGTCACGTGTATAAGGTATTCGGAAAGCGATCAAAGTTACAAAATCATCTAAAAGGCAGACTCACAGGTATCGCAACATACCTTGTGATTTGACATCTGCAGCGACCAGCATTGACATCGATGCCATGCATAGGAATACATAAGCTAGGAACAGGTGCGATGAGATGCGCCCCGTTGGCATGGTAACGTCTTCAGCAACACTTTCTCCCACTGTCGGCATCTGCGAAGTAAAGACTTCCTTCCGGCCGGACGGCATCTCCATCACTTCCGCCTCCCTCTGTCTATCCCTCTGCGGAGTCTGAAAGGCAACGCCGGAGACAGAAAAGGACGTCCACTGTCGATGCCTTCGTCCGTCCATCCAGCAGACTGTATATTATGTCCATAGGAGCTGGTCTCTGTGTATGGAGTCGACTCCATGCGCCGTCCGTTAGGCGCCTCCGTCCCTCCGATCGACCGATGCCCTGCGGAGATGCCGCTCATGGCACGCAGCAGACGACAACAGAGACGAAGGGTTGAAACGAAGGAGGAGGAGGAGGGGAGGGAGAGGAGGAGGGAGAGGAGGAGGTAGAGGAGGAAGAGCAGTAAGAGGAGGGGAAGAGGAATACGATGAAGAGAGAGAAAGAAAAGAATTCTATGGAGAAGAGGCGAGGAAAGGAAGAGTGAAGGTAATAGGAAGGAAAGAGAAGGCGGAGGAAAAGAGGAGGCTGACGATGGATTGATGCTATCCAGAGCATAAGCTGACTACGGCGAACCGAACAGTGGACGCAGAGGATGAGAAAGGTACGGCGCAGAGGAAGAAGCTGAGGAAGCTGAGGAAGCATACTGAGAGGAGGAGACAAAATAAAATGAAGAAGAAGTCGAGATGGAACATGAAAAGGATGGAGAGGAGATGTAAGAAGAAAGAAAGAGGAAGAAAAGGAAGATAGAGGAAGAAGCTGCGGAGCAGGAAACGAGGAAGCATAAAATTAGAAGGAGAAAGAATAGCAGATGGAAGTGGTGGATAAGGAAGAAATTAAGGAAGAGAGAGAGAGAGAGGTTGAAGAAGAGCGAGAGAAGATGGAGGAGAAGAAAGATAAGGAGATGAGTAGGGATGAGGGGGCTGGTGCATGAGGAGAAGAGGGGGTAGAACAGGGAGCCGTTATCGAAGGCTGTGAGAGCGCGACCGACATTCAGAGGAACCCGCAGCCAATCCATCAACATCCCTCCGCTGAATTTTCAATAAGTCCGCATGTCATTAGTCCACTGATGCCCCTCTGCCACCCCACCAACCCTCCCGTCTTCCCTTCCTCGCCCACCCTGCCTTCCATATCCCTCTCCATCGTCGCTCCCTGCACAGTCCATCATTATTCAGCATAAAGAACCCGCGTCGCTTCCAGCTATGTCCGTCCGCCTTCTCATCCGTCCGGTCCTCTTCCGTCCGTCTCGTTGTTCCTCTTTGTCTGTCTCTGTCTCTTTATCTCTCTGTCTGTCTGTGTATTTGTCTCTGTCTTTGTCTTTTAGTCTCTCTGTCTTTCTGTCTCTATCTCTATCTCTGGCTCTTCCTCTCTCTTTCCCGTATAAACTGTCCTTCTGTCTTTCTTTCTCATATTATCTGTCTGTCTGTATGTGTCTGTATCTCTGTCTGTAGACCTTTACTCTGCTGCATTTCTCATTGTTCCGTTTCTCACATCTGTTCGACCGTAAGTCCGTAAGTCACTGACCATGGCTCTTTCGCTATGTTCCGTGTCTCTGCGCCTCTTCCCTTTCCACGTTTGGCCTCATGTCTGCCCATGTCCCTGCATGTACCCTTGTAAGCTTGTATTCTTGCGTGTCTCCTTGTTTGTCAGCGTCTCTACGCATCTCCGCGCGTGGCAGTATCCATGCTCGTGTTCATCCGTGCCTGTGCCTCAGAGTGTCTCCTCGTGTCCCACTGTCTATGCTTTTCATCCCCTGTGCCTGTGTCCCACCGACGTGCCTTGGCCCAGGCGTTGACCCATCGGCTATTTAGGCTGAGGCAGCGATGCAGCGATGGATGTGCTGCGCTGTCAGTTTGAAAAACGTTTAGGCGTCGACCAAATTGGTCGGACGCCTGGATAACTAGAATACAATGAGACGAGAAACTATTCATTAGCCCCGATCGCTCTCCAGCGCACGCCTCGGCTGCTGCTGCTGCTGCTGGTGGTGGTGATGCGGGATGCTATACGAGGCCCGACATAACTCAGCTGCAGGAAGACGGGAAAACACTGAAGGGAATTTCATTAAAGCCGACTAATGCCGCCAGTCGCCGAGCGCCAGATGCAGATCCGAACCACAGGGAAAACACTTAGGAGACCACACGACGACGACGACCATAGAGTAGGCATCTATGGAGTAGGCATCTATGGATGGCTGGAAAAGAGAGTAGGCCTATGCGACGCTGAAGGAGGAGAATGAGCGGAATTAGAGGAGAGGTCGTTCGGCGGAGGGGGCAGTAGCAGGAACTCGATTACGAATAATTGACAGGAAGACGGAGTTTCTGTTGTTATCAATGCTCCTATCTGCAGCGCCTATACGTTCAGATTCTTATATGAGAGGAATTTTATTTCGTCCTATAATTAACAGCCACTGCCGCACAGACCTATAGGGGACTACAATAGGAAATTGCAGCTAAAACTCGTACAAAAGCGAAAAGAACAGTTAGACGACCTCTGCAGAGAATCTATGGACAGTCCAGGGCACCTCTGCCACACTCGTGGAAGAGAAATTAACGAAATAAAATTAACCAATTCAGATAGGCCCTACCTACCTGACTGATAGGTTGGACTTTCACCCAAAGCTGTCGAAAACAATTACGTGTGACAGTTATTACTTCGTGACACATATAAATTTTTAAATTTCTTTAAACATTGTGGCTTAAATCCAGTGTTGCAGTATATACCTTCAAGATATTCGCAGTGTTTATGCCTGCACGTAGTAACTCCTGTATTTTATTTATTTATATATTTCTATACCACCTTTTCAAGTCTACTACTACTCAGGATGCGATTACAATGGAGAGTTGAAAGAGGAATTAAGGATGTAAGTAGCAGCAAGAGGGACAAAGTCGAGGAATGAGGAAGAAAAGATCTGCTAAGCAGGAGGATGGGGTGATTAAGGTATAGATTGACGAGGAATGAAAATAAGAAGAAGGAAAGGGAGAAACAAATGGCGTTTCTTGTCTTAATGAATGCACGGAGACATCAATAATCCTTAATTGGACGTCTCCATAAATTGAAAATGACAGATAGGCTACTGTCGGTGTTTGGACAGTATTAATATTTAAGCGAAACATGGAATTGATACCAGCACAGTCGGTGAAGAAAGGTCGTCTCAGACCCCGTAGCGGAGGATTATAACGACTGGATAATTGCCATACACTACACTACACTGATTCTTTGAGTCTACTATTACATTATGTCCATTGACGGTACTTGGCGCAATGGTCTGTTAATTTTGGTTAGGAACCTGTTTTTCTTTTATCTTTTATTGAAATTTAGTCATGTCAGATACTTGTAACAATATTAGGCTTACTGTTTGCTCTTATTTATAGCACTCAGTGAAAATTGTGACTTTTAGCTTCTACTCATTTGTCGATTTTCTGTTTGCATTGTAGTCGACTGTCAACAACTGACGAATAAAATAATTAATTGTGTTTGAGTAAATTTTTATTAGGTCTCTTAACATAGGCCCTAGATGTCCAGTGTCCATCTTCCATCTTCCTTCTTATTTTTGTAAACCTGACTTTGCTGCAGATATTGTGCAGTGTGCATCGCTGCAAAAAATATGCATTCGCTCGTCATGTATAGTTTCTGGCTACTGGAATTAAACAGGTGTAGTTTAGTGATTGGCAATATTATCGTTTAGCAATTTGCAAAGAAGCTGAGCTTAATGCGAACAGGCAGTTTAAGGGACTACACGGCAGACTGATCACCAAACAGATGTTGCGTATAACGCCTCTATATACGAGTACAGAATAAGTGAGGGCGAGGGGGGGGTTCCGCGACAAACAGACATATATAATTATATATATATATATATTACACACGCACTTGTATATATATACGTGTGAATGAGTGCACACTGTCTGCATGAGGGAGTGCTTCCAAAAGCCAGGATGTCGAGGCTTAACGAATAGTCTGCGAAGACGAGATTAAGTCGAACGGTTAATCGCCATTGCCAAAATAGCTGGACGCATCAATCATATTTTGATGTGTTCGGACAATATTATGTAGCCTATCGTATATATAGGCTAGGCCTACACACATGTGTATATAAATAGCATAACAAGTATATAGCTTTAAAGGGACAATTTTAAGAGACTTATATACTCAGTATTATGCAGGTGTAGGCCTACGCACGCATATTGTATTGTATTATATTGTTTTGGTAAATTTATAAAGTGCCTCCTATATGCATGCTGCAGGCTCACAGCAGTGCACACAATTAAAGGCTCTCCCAGTGCGAGAGACCCCGAGTGAAGGCATGGTTGATAGGTACGCAAGGAAGCGCATGGATCACCGGTTCATATCAAAGAACGATTTGATGGACTGAGAGTCTGAGACCAACTGACTGGCGAATGAAGGTAAAGACTCAAGATCTAGCCATGCCTCGTATTCGTAGCCCTAAATACAGCAATCAATTCGAACGCAGATAAAGGCTTATGGACGGAGACAGAGAGCTCCGATTCTAGATGACATAGAACAGTAAAGCTTACTTAATACTTAATGTCCAATACTCGCCCGTATAGATAGACGTTGTTGATACATCAACCGAATTTGATTTTGATTTGCCCCATTATTATAGCTTATTCATGAGCGTAGGTTAGCATTGGCTAGGCCTAAAGCCGTCTAATGCATTCATAAACAGCTGATAATCATGTTTTTAAATAGTAAACAGCATTGAGTTCAGAATTAAGTCAGATATATTTATCTATATAGGCCAACGAGATGTTTTGCTGTCGTAACATGGCTCGTATAGTTTTACTGTGACACTGGCCGTTGCTTCCTTTCTGCTTCTGACCCTTAGGAAATTAGGAGACGTCTTCTCACAAAAGGACACTAACGCACCTGCAGATATACAAATATCTTTCTATTCTTGCATTCTTTCGTGTTGCATGCAGGTCCACTTGCCTGGTAGGCTGGGACAGTCTTCCTGCGCATACACTGCTATACAGGAAGAGAATACTCTCCATGCTTATAAAAGACAGTTAAAATTGTAGGGGTACTTGTGTGAGCATAGTGTTTAAGATGACAGTATAGACTAAGCATGCAAAGCGCCCTAGAAGTAGGTCGGTGTTATAGAAAGATTCATACATTAAACTGCACATTACATTACAAACACTTTATTAATACATTCATACAGGGTGGCTAAAAAAGTCCCACCTTTGGCCGATATCTTTGTCAAAAGTAGGAATTTTAAAATACAATTTCATAGGCTGACAGACAATTCATATTTACATACTATTGCTAAATTTCAGCAAAATATTTCAGGCATAACAAATGTTATTCAACTTCTAGTGACGTCACTCACTGCTCTTTTTATGTTCCAAAAGTGCTTAACAGGTTTTTGCTAACATTTCCACTAAATATAAACATTTGATGTTTCCGCCAAATATGTAAACATTTTAAAATAAAAATTTACGGGCTTAAAGGTAATTCATATGTATGTATAGGTGACCAAATTTTATCGAAATATTTCAATCATAACAAAAGTTACAGCACTTTATTTGTTAACGTTTGTTGTGCTAAACTTGTTTGTTTCGTCAGAATACTGGAGGTGTTCTCGCTGAAAGTGCCGTAACATTTGTTGTGTTTAAAATATTTTGATAAAATTTGTTTGTTTTATGTCAATATGAACTGCCTTTAATAAGCCTGTAGAATTTCATTAAGAGATTTTTACCTTTGGCGGAAATATTAGCAAAAGAAACTGTTAAACGTTCTTGAACCATTAAAGACAGTGGGTGACGTCGCTAGAAGTTGAAAAACGTTTGTTCTGTTTCAAATGTTTTCCTGAAATGTTAGCCATAGTATGTAAATATAAATTGTCTGTCGGTCTGTACAATTTTATTTTAAAATTCCTACTTTTGACAAAGATATCGGCCGAAAATGTAGGTAGGACATCTTTTTCTGAGCCACCCTGTACATGTAGGTCTATATTAAATTATTTGGCCACATAACGATTTGTCCTAATGACAGCCACTGCTAATCGAACGAAACCCGTATATAGGCTAATATTCTCATCCAATGAGGTTGGAACTCATCTCAGAAATCCACATAAGAGCTGGAAAGTTTCGAGCAGATTTCGATTGAGTATCAACTTTCTGCTGGTTGAAACTCAGAAGTGGAACGACTCACATTAGACATACAGTCATACAGCCGTATACTGTAGGCCTAAACATTAAATCTTTCATTATAGTCAATCGAAGCGTTTCACGTAAACGTGTTTCAATTCTCAGGTGCCGAACAGAGAGCAGTGTGAGCGGACGCCTTTTACGTCCGAATTGTCTTTTCAATGCCAGCGTTGTTCTTAGAACAATGCTGGCATGTTATGGTATAATTATAGTAGGCATACACTTGCAACTTAGGCTACGCCCGTTGTAAAACGACGGAAAACGTACTTCCCATGCATCATTTATCTTATTTTGTCGTCCTATTTATAGACCTGTTTAGGGGTTTGAAGGACAATTCTATGTTTAGTCTATTACAAATGTGCGGACGTATTTGCCTTACATGTAAATCATGTCTTATTTCAACACACACTTAGCCTACCAATTAATAGCAGACTAAATGTAAATAATACTAGATTAATTGCCCGCCATGTATGACGGTATCTTGTATTATTATCTATAATTATAGGGGCCTAATAATAAAATGTCTGTAAGCTTAATATGTTTCGATAGTAATCGCAGCGACGTAGCAGAATTATATATATGACGTCTGTCGACGGTGATGTCTCAAGGAAAGTATTAAATTACATCAAATTAATTTTAATTAAAATAGATGACGTCATTGCATTGTGATAATCAGGTTTATCATAGTTAATAGAAAGGACAGTCTTATGGCTTATGGCATAGTCTTATGGCATAGTATACATTTTAAAATTCTGAATTATATTAGCATGTAGACCCTGTAACGGTACGTACACATTGTATATCATCTTATAGTACCGTCGTGAATATGCAACGCTTGTATGTGTGCGATCACTCATCATAACTTATCACATCACATTTTTAAGGTAGGTCCTAACAGACAATGGTAGGGAAAATACCTTAAACACGGAAGCTATAGGCCTAGTGTAAACAGGACCTATAGCTAAAGCAAGTCTGAAATAACCGGTTTGTCTTGTCCACTTCGGTGCCAGATCAGAATATCCGGGTGGGGGGGAATCATAGTCTTTGTCTAATAATATGCCTATACGTGCTGTAGGCCTGCAATAACAACTGTTAGCGAAAATCTGATTAATTTCGGGGGTACATTACCCTACAATAATAATTTATCTCTGATCCAGCAGAACCTAATCTACGCATTATACACAATTCTTTTACACTGATTTGCTATAGACAACGTCACAGAAGAATTGTTGCCTTGGGTTGCTTCTTGCAAAGGAGATGTTTGCTTGGATAGAAATTAATTTGTTCACATTACAGTTGTATTATACTGACAGCCACTGTAGGCCTCTACAGTTGTTCAGATTTGTCCTGCAGTCTGCCAACCTCCCATGCATGCAGCCAATCAGGTAAGGTGGCTACGGTCAGAGCGCATCTCGAAAGTGCATAAAAGAGGTTCGATCGACACTCAAGGGAATTCACTTCGGTCTCAACTTCCAGTTGAGATCTAGCTGAATGTGCACAATAAATTCAAATCTGTCACGTTGTTCAAATCGTTTTATGTCGCTGGCTTCAATCTTCTGGTGCCGAGCTGGGAAGACCTTCATGGGGCGATTATGTCCTCACAAGGGGCATGAGATGGGGACGAATGAGGTTTGGGGGTCCCTGTAAAATCCTCTTCATCTTGCACATCGTGTCAAGTGGAGCCCTTGCGGTTATGATATGGCACCCAAAATTGAGGGTCACCGTAATGCGATGGAAGATGTCATTCCAGCCTATTCCTCGGCTTATAATGTAGGCTATATTTTGTTGTATAAGCCAGAGGTTATTAGGATTTTTGGTTGCTTTCTCTGACGCTTTCAGTCTAAATCCTGTCTTCGTAGACACACGTATCCATATAATAGGGTCGTATACAAGAAAGGAGATAAATGTGTCGAATCGTGTTGGATTTGAGTCGAAGTCGGTGGGACATGGACCGACCATCTCTCGCGACTGTACACACAGTCCGATGAAACGCCACTCATTTCGACTATACGATACTATTAGATGTGCTGCCCGTCATTATAATGACGGAGGTAAAATGCATCATAATGATAAGATCCCGTCATGATGACGGTATCTTCTCATCATAATGCAATTTCTCCTGTAAGAATATATATCACATAGCCTAATGCTATAATGTTTCGATACTTATAATCGCAGCGACGTTACCGACGTACGACATAGACCTCTTAATTCATGGGTTGCCAGACCAACCAATGACCAAAGGTCTGACACAGACGGACCGACGGACGTTACAGAGGTATCTTAATTCACTTGTTGCCAATCGACGCCCGAACTATAATAACTATAATACTGTGACGTCATCGCTATTGTTCGGACGGACGGACGGACACACGCAAACGGACGGAGGGACGGATCTTTATATATAAGATACTGCCTTTTCAAGGGAACAATCTGAAGGAGAAACCACGAGTCCATGACCCGGCGCGGCTGTAAAGCGATGGAAGCGAACTACATGTAAGTGTGTCCTTTATTCATGAATTCATCCAATTGCTAACCGCATTTTGGTTAACATACATGTGAGATTTTAGAATCTAACTAGTGTCCTTATTGTGCTTCAGCGTGCATTCTGGCCAGAAATCATTCCTATAGAATGAAAGTTTTTAGACAGGTTATATCAGCTCTTGGGATAACACGTAACCTGTGTACATAGTTGGCGGTCCCGTTAGTGTGTGTCCGGGCGTCCGAGACTCCAAAATTTTGAGGCTGGACTCCGAAAAATAAAAATTCGACGTCTATGGACGCCCATCAGTTGTGAATGGACTCCAAAATAAATTAACGATGCGTCCATGGACTCCAAAATCAATTACCGTGGCGTCCAAGTACCGTGAGTCACATGATATAGGCCTGCTGCATTAAAAACGGTCAAAAAAATTTGCGCTCACGCGCCAATGTGCTCTTTATAATTTCTTAACCAAAATCAGGACCTCTCTTTGCACAAAACATCACCTTTTATCACTCGTTCTCTTGCTTTAACAATTTAAGAAATTCAGAGTCTTTACGGTATGAACCTATGGCCTTACAAGCCTACGGGACTCCAAAGATTGATGGTCGTGGAGTTCATGACTCCTCTCCATTTGACTTGGACTCCAAATTTTGCGCTCTGGTGCATCCAGGACTCTGGGAATTCACGCGTTAACTGCTCTTGAATATTGTCTGCAATCTGTCCATGATCCTCTGTCCCACGAAGCCCACCAAAACAGAAGCGACATGCATCAATTTCCTCACTATGGTTGTCGTCACGACATCATGCGTCGGAGGGGCCCCGAAGTCCATGGGCAACCAGTATTCGCAATGCGTAGGCTACATAGACGATCTCCCAGCAGCGCACAAGTCGTCAGATTGTCCGAGAGCAAAGATTAAAAGTCTAATTTGTTATTATATTGCTTATAATAATGTTGTTTTGCTGCTTTTGCAATTGTAACAATTATAGCGATTTATTTTCTTACATGTTTTGCCGCGAGTATGGCGTATACACTATAGGCTACACGTTAATATCTCCTTCCACGGTTTCACACAACATACAATTTTATGAAAACATATTTATTGTATCTATAATACATGCCGTTACAATTATTGCCTTCCCTTGCACCTTAACGCATAGCGTGGAGAAAGAAAATGGGTAAATTTCTCAAACATCTTTGCCAGGTCTGGTCATTCGACCTCTGTGACTAGCGTTTATACCGTACTATAATGCTTGTACGCCACTGCACATAATTATACAGGTACTTGTCATGGACACAATGCATAAATACATGCACACAATTATACATACACACATACTTGTACAAATAAATGGACATAATTCGCTACATATGCAATGCTTACATAGGTACTCTGGTACATACATATAATACATGTGAATGATGTGTTTAATAATGTTCTTCATCGATTATGATATGTTGTCTGTAGAGACGGTGGACGACAGTTAATTGGAGCGTCATCCGTGTGGTCAGTGTGGTCAGCTGTAGTGTGGTCAGCTGTAGTGTGGTCAGCTGTAGTGTGTGGTGGACTGATGTGACATTCTGGCAATCAATCTGCGCCTCATGCAAAGCAAATTACATCGAGCAATAAATTGTTACTATGGCCACGTTCATCGTATACGCTTCACTGTCTGCTCAATGGCTCCTGGTTGCGGTCTGTATGTTTGTCTGTCTGTCTATATGTCTGCCTACCTGTCTGTGTGTGTCTCTTCCTGTGTGTCCCTCTGTCTCTGCTTATCTTCGTCTCTTTCTGTTATCCTCCAATCGCTGTGACCCTCCATACAGTTCCCCATTTCCAATCATCGTCCGGTAATTATCTAATCGACAATAGCTGCAACAATAGATAAACATCCGGACTCCTACTCCTCCTCTTCCGTCTCTTCCTACTCTTTCCCTCATTCCATCTGACCTTATCCTACCCTAATTAAGTTTATCTGTAGTTCTCTGTCCAAGTCTATTATGCGGCCCTGAAGTTCTGTCCCTTTTTCTTTGTACATGCATTCTATACAATGCGCATGTATGCATACTGACATGCATACATAAACAAATACAAATTACGCATACACACAATCGTGCATACATACACGATTACACTCATCTGCACATGCATGCATGCATATATACATAAAACAAATAAATTATATAGGCTTGCAATACATACATGTACGTGAATACACAGGCCCATAAGCCCTATATTCACAAATACACATACAGTCAAACACACGTTCATATTTCATTCATATAATACAAACCCTATAGGCCTACTATCACATGTTTACTTTTGCTTAGCCCTCATCTTGGTCGGCCATACTGAAGTAATTCGTAATTATAAACTACATGCAATATTGTAATTACAATTCAATGGACTAAAAGGTCCATTACAATGGTAATTCATTTTCAATTACAATTTCAGAACTTCTTGTTGTTCAATTACGCAATTCGATTTCATGTTTTATATAAACTGTACAATATTTATATAATATATAAAATACATTTTAAATTATACGCAGCAACTCGTTGGCCCTACTGAATTATTGGTAGGCCTACATGTATGGGTGAGGCACAAAAAATGACCCCCTACGTTTATTTTGCCAATATCTCCGTCAAAAGTGGGTATTTTCACATAAAATTTTAGATACTGAAAGGCAATTCATATATACGCACTAATGCCAAATTTCACCAAAATATTGCATACACAACAATAGTTACACAACGTTTAGTGACGTCACCCTCTGAGTTTTGATGATTCAAAAACGTTTAACAGTATTTTACTAATATTTCCGCCAAAAATAAACATCTGTTAATAAAATTCCACACGCTTAAAGACAATTAACGCTTACGTCGGACAACCAATTTTATCAAACTATTTCAAGCGCAACAAAAGTTACAACACTTTTTCTTGTAAATTTTTTTGTATTACACTTTTTAAGTCATCGGAATACAGTGGGTGGACTCATTAGAAATGCTGTAACTCTTGTTGCATTTAAAATACTTTGATAAATTTGGTCGTTAAATGCATGCAAATATCAATTACCTTTACGCCTGTGGAATTATATTAGTGGATTTTTACTTTTGGCGGAAATATTAGCAATAGAATATTTCGCCATCTTAAGTAGGCCTACTTGAGGAATAATTAGGTGGTAAGCACCGTAAGCTATTATTTACTTTCCTCTTTCTCCAATCACGCGCCGCCATAATAGTTTAAGACTAATCATTCATTTAAATTGACGTCCTATATGATATTCAATATATTATTCATATTCAGTGTTCAAAATAAAGTGTATTTATTTAATATTGCCATGAATAAATCTGGCGGTCGCCATCGTTTAAATATTTAAATAGCCTACTCCAAAAAGACCAATAATGGAAATTATTCAAAATTTTTGATGCGAATGCAAGCATAATTTCTTTAACTCTTAAAGCCTATTCTACTACGCAGTAGGGTCTAGACCTTGTGTGACACAGCCGCTCCTCTTCGTGTCACACATCGTCACAAAATTCTGACCTCCTCCTTCCCAAGGTCTGTGATTGATGGTCCCTGTCCAGACTTGGAACATGATACATCCTCAGTATACGAACAAAAGGACGAGTTTCTCGTCTTATACGCCAGCTTACAACCTCTGCCTCTCACGTACTCTACCTTCGAGTAGATTCACCTAAACGACGACATTGTGAGGCTACATTTATGTTGAGCATCACAAAGCTGGATTCTTTTGATGGATCGGTGGTCGGATTTCAAAAAGCTATCCTAGGCTATCTCCTTCTCGCGCTAGCTCCGCCTTATCAGCCTTCTAAGCTGCACACTGTCCAGGCGCGGATTCAGAGGGGGCGGAGCCGGCGTACGCCCCCCCTAAACCGCTAAATGTTCTCAAACTAAACTGACCTAAGGATGTTTGAAGTA
>JAQFXW010001379.1:0-15095 GCA_034693945.1 Dendrobaena attemsi | reverse complement strand
AACACTCTGACAATAACGCAGAATATGTTTACAAGATAGTAACTAAATTAAAAGAAGTAGTTTAATAGTTTAAATTAATTGTGAGTCATCTTGTGGAGGAAATGTGTGATTATGGACGCAGGGCCTCAATTGCTGGGTTGAGGGTGGTCGGAGGGAGGAAGGCCTCAATTGCTGGGTTGAGGGTGGTCGGAGGGGAGGAAGGAATTGATATAAGACAATATTGAGAAGAGCAGTTTAGTATCAGCTGTATTTGTTATTTCCGATAGGCTACATTTGGGCAGGTTTTCACAATGTAGCCAAGGCATTAAGATCTTCTCAGTATCTTTTCCAAGCATTCTTTGTCAGATGCTAGGGTTATCCCCCCCCACCACCACCAGGATGGGGAAGCATAGAGCAGCCTGGACATTATAGTTGGTTTAGTAACACTTTGGACTGATGAGGGTGGGAGACCATGAGTTTTAAGCTCTCTAATTGCATAAAATGAATAGGAGCATGTTGAAGTAATGTGATCAATGTGGGCCGTAATTTTAAAGTTTTCTTGGACCATCACTACAAGAACTTTCAGCGATTTTACTCGTGATATTCCTGGGATAATAGGCGCTGGCATCAGGCAGTAAACCTCACTCTGCAAGCTCTCATTCACAGAGGCACATAAGATATAACCACCTACACTCTTTCTTACCAACATAGCAGATTGACCCACATAAGATAGCATCACATTTCAACACATTTCACTTCAACAATGCAGACTCAAGGGAGAACGGAGGCAGAACAATCACAACGTCTCAAAGCTCTAAGTCAAGTTGAATAAACTACTAGGATATCTTCGGTTTTGTCACCAGCTCTTTCGACGACCAGTCAACCACATAGGGACGTGGTAGTGTAGTGGTGAAGGTCGCCGCCTTGCAACCGAAGGGTTGCGGGTTCGAATCCGACCCACCGCGTAAGGACTTTTAGCAAGTTCTTCACTCACAATTGCTGAAGCGCCTCGGCGTGTAAAACTCTGACACACCTTCGGGCTGTAGTCGGGACCGCCTCTGAATAGTAGTGGACTGTAAGAGGCGGGAAAGAAATACACACATACATACATACATATACATACATACAGGTGACAAAATACATCAACCTTGCATAAGGTTATTCTGGTCTGTTCAGCAAAGACTGTAGAAGCTCAACACAACTCCTAGACTCACTTGGCATTGTGGCAGACAGCAATTCTTGATAACCTTCATACATCTACTAGTGCCGAGTCTGTGATTTCAAGTTCCTTCTCAAGTCTGTTTTTGATTGAAAGCATTTCTGGACGACATTTCAATACTAACAACTGGGAGAAGAGATAGGTTTTGAGATTAGAGAAAGATGTAGAACACTTACAAAGAAAGGTAGAGTGAAGAACTGAAGATGACAGGAAGTGAATTGTAGTACATCTAACTTTAACATTGTACTTCAACAAACCTACAAACCTCACTCGGTGTTGCCTGGAGTCTCGTCTTTTATCAACCTTTCCAAGAACAATTCCATCTTCATGAACTGCAACACTACGTCTGTGCCACTTGTTCATCTTCTCTTCCCAATCTTTTTGATCTTTTCCACCAACTCCCAAAAATTCTTGAACGCTCTTTCTAGCCTGCCTGGAAATAAATGGTTTCACAGTGTTTATTTTCTTACTACGCTTTTTGCATGTCCAATGAACATCTAGTGCACATGAATGATTCAAGAAAACGTTTCCTGTCATTTGACGACTCCTATGATTGACTTCAGTCACAAACTTTCATCTCAAATATAGAGTTTTTACCTTCGATTAATCGTAATCGTAATCTCTAAACTTCTAGAGCGCTCAGGTAGGCCAAGCGCAAAGCACCAGCCAATTCTCGAGTGCTGCGTCAAATCATATTTGTTGTCCAGAGGCAAGTTCGTGGTGGTCAGAGGTCGGATTTCCGGGAGGTCAGAGGACGGCAGAGCAGCTGATTACAAGCGTAATTAGGAAAAACCACGATGAACAAAATTACCTTTTCAAGTGCTTACAGTTTGGATACACAATATGATGCAATATAAATTTACAACTTCAATTTGACTTGGTCATCCCTCTTACAATCAGTTCAGAAAGCACACACCATACATATATATGTCAGAAGATCAATGGCACAGCATAGATGTAATGAAGAGTAATTACGAAAGAAGGACCTGCTGAAGTTCGCAAAGCAGCACTTCAGGAAGATTCAAACCTGCGACCCGACCTTGTTACAAAGCACTGAATATGCCACTGCAAAACTGAGCCCCATGTAAAGAAAGGAGCTCTAGTTGTAAGATTGTTGGACCTACCACAACGAAGTTCTGTGCTGTTCTAAGCCATCTGTTGACTGATGAAATTATAAGCTCCACCACTTACTGAGTCTTTAATAATAAGAATTAGAGAACAATAAACTTACTTAGGCAAATTTTTCTTTTTCTTCTCTTCCATAATTTTCCTCTGTTAATAAAAAACATATATATATTGTAAAAGTAAAGTTATAAATTAATTCCTAGAATCCACATTATATGCAGTATTTCAATGGGAACAGGTAATAAACCCACAACCCAAGAAAAACACCTCACCGACCCATCATTTAACTGAATTTCAACAACTATACACAGTTTACAGTCCTGACAATCTCCGACAAATAATTTGTTGAATTCGTTCTGCACCATAAGAGTTTGATGTCATTGTTCAGAACCCAACTCTTTAGTCTTAACAAATATATTCAGGAAAAACTGCTTAAACTTAATGCATAAACTGATAAATTAACTAGGCTCTACTGAATAATCACAGAAGTTTATAATACATTCCATTGCTCTGCTGAAACAAAATTATGCACATCACAGCTCAAAACAGTTTGCTAATGCGATTTCAACCACATAAATTTCAGAAATTTGTTTTTGAGATTTAAGAAAAGTTTACCAAATAGGCTGGCCTATGCTGTGTGGTCTTAAGTGTATGAAAGTCAACAAGTTTCGTTCTTAAAATGTCCCACATCAAGCAAGCAGGATGATGGTAGAACCTTGGAGTTGTTGTTTTTTCTGGAAAAACATATTTGAATGGCTACCATTTCTAGTGCAGTCCCTCTTGATCAGAATTTTTATAAATACCGGCTTTTCCTAGGTACTCTTTTAAAGGTCCGTTTGTAAAGTTCCCCCTAAGGTTTTCAAGTCGCCTTTTTAATAGTGAATCAGCTTGTCTAGTATAGTATAAGTAGTCTATTTTTTTACTATAATGTTTGTGCAGTGCATCCCCCCACACACTAAATGATCCAATAGTCAAAAACCAATTACTTCCATTCTCCCAAATGTTGTCTGTTGTTGTGATACCTGTTCAGTGTTCAGTAATCCCATATTGATTTATAGAACATCCTTTTTGGATACCTGTTGGTTGTTGCCAGTCTTCAAGCCAAACAGCAACATTAAGTGGGCCCAGAGTAGCAGCGTTGCAGCATCTTGTGGCCCACAATTATTGTGGGCCACAAGATGCTGCAGCCAATTATAGGTAAAGTGTATACAGGCTCAATGGTTGTTTATCAAGGCATTGAGCTTCTGACCTGATCCCTATGAAATTTGTTTTACAGGAAAAAAATTGTGTAAAATAACTGGATTTGATCAAACCCCCTACTCTCTCAGTATTTTTGGGACTGGGATTGCCAGAGATTGCACTCTCCTACTAATTCCAGCTACAACTCCACAAATGAGTTAAGTTAAGCATTATGCATGACCAATAAATGTTCTAGACAACTCTAATTCTCTGATACTGTAAAGTATGATGTGAGAGAGCAACAATGTTAATAAATGGAAATAGCATGTTAACCCAAAGTCACAAATTTTTCCCAGCTATTGTTAGTTTATAGAAGTCGCACATCCACTACAAAACTGCTGATTATATTAAATTTATCGTAACTTATTATAAGCTACACCCAATCCAATTGTCTCCACCAACTCCATCCTTAGACCGTTCTGTCTCGAATTCTGCAACCATTACAGGATACCTGCAGTATACTAACTCTGGAATAAATTCTGGAAAGACATTCTCAGTTTGCAACTCCTCAATTTATGCATCACCTCTAACTGCTCTAACTCTAAAAGATTTTGACTCCATAATGAAAACTTAACTTTCAAACTATCCTGTCCAGCACTATCTGACATCGCCCATTTTCATCATAATCACTCAGCTCAGTAATATCTTAGCACCCCAGGGGCGTCTACACCACAGAAGTCTTAGAGCAAATGCTACATATACAAGGTAGGGAAGGACTTTTTTGCAAAATTGTGGCGAAGTCTACCTTTTTCAAATAGTGTAACCATTGAAAGGTAATTATTTGCAGTTGAGTAATTCTACAGTGTCATTTTACATTTTGTTTACATTTAATTTTGTCATTTACTTGGTTCATCTATAATTCTTCCTTGAATTATTATCTGGTCCATTAACAGGATAGTTTATACTATTTCTTACTATAGCAAAGACAGTGGCTGAAAATTAGTGAAAAACAAAAATATTATCATAGGCCCTACTGAAAATTGCTGTGACCGAGCTCTGTCTTGACGTACATGTAAATGTAAATCCTCGAAAATTTCTCAGCGCCCACAAAAGCCACGCCAGCTTATTCACGGGCGCTATACCAAATCAAAACCGCAATAGCCAATTAATTAATTGTCCGTTTCGGTGCCAAATCAAATCCAGGGAGGTCAGGCTGTTCATGAATAATTATGTCATATTCTGTGGGTTTCTTTGCTTAACCCTGTTGGAAATAAAATTGGTTATGTTTGCCATCATTTGCCTGTTGTAGCAGCTGCTCTACCAGTGCTGCATTTACAGTCACAAACTGACGTATTTACACAAAATTGATAAAATTGTTAAACTAGTCGTAAATGTAATAGTTTCAAACTTCTGTGCATGGCTTTAGAGTGGCATATATAGTTATATACTAATTAGAAACAACATTTTAAAATGAAGTGGCTTAAACAAGCTCCATTTGGTAGAAAATGCTCTAAAATGCGTTGTCGCCTGAGGGTTTGCCTCAACCAAACTGGGGAGCTTACGACGCTCCCCAGAACCTCTAGTCTTGACATCGTAGTATTACATACATTGTCCCAGTAGTCAAAATCTCTTAAAATTTGCACTGATTTACACTTTCTACGGTGGGTTAAGGAATGAAAAAGATATCCCGAGGGACGGAGGGGATTCAGAGGAAGTTGCTTCAATGACTTTCGTAGATAGACACCTCTGCTTTTTAGTATTAATGCTCTACTACAGACGACTACCTTATGAGTCTAGCTGGATAATAATTTCACAATGTATCTAGCATTGACAATAGTTTCCGAAAATTTACAACGAAACTTTTTTTCTGCAATGGCGTTTCTTTCGCAAACACCGGAAATAATTTTCTCAAGGTAAGTAGCAGGACAGAGGGCAACTATTGCATTTTAACGAGAGTAATCGTTAATCGTTAATCGTAATCGCAAACTCGAGATTTCTAAAGTTCCGTAAAATCAAGCGCTGGGCACCAGGTAATTCACGAGCGTTGCGTAAAGTCAAAGGAGTAGTCAGTGACAAAAAGTCCGTGGTGGTCCGAGATCGAATTCCGGGAGGTCAGAGCAGAGGGCAGAGCAGCTGTTAAGGACAGTGTCGTATTATGGTATAGAACCACAGTATATATAATTACATAATTATATATACTGTGATAGAACTCTAGCTCTAGAGTTGCAAATAATAAAGTGAAAAGTTATTTTAATCTTACTTTTTAAATGGATAAATGGAGTTTTGGTATTAAGACTTTCGGATGACGTGAATGTAAACTTATACCCAGATCAATTCAGTTGTCAGAAATGTCCGGCTGATAAACAGAAAATCATTGATAGCAGTTGCCAGTTATAGGCCTAATTTATTGTTATTATAGGCCTACAAATAAAGTCCTAATTCTGAGTTTTGAATAATTCAATCAATTGAGTCGCGTAATTGTAATTAAAGTGTGGCACTATCAATTACACGTAATTGCAATTGTAATTGAAACGGATGCAATTTAAATTATTATTGTAATTGTTCTGTTAGCCTATTTAGTTTACAATAGTCTAGCACTCAGAGCATCCTAGCTCTCATGTTGGCATAGTGGTAGAGCTAAAGGAAATGCAGAGCCAAGGATCTAAGAGACTGTGTCGACTAAAAGAGCTTTGTTTAGACCATAATATTATATCCTACAGAATAAGATTAAAGGTGTAGGGCCAATAAAATTGAGGCCTATAGTAGGTCTTCAGTTGGCATCTTAACTGGAAGGGCAATTATGTAATTGTTACAATTGCAGTTGACACTAATGAAGTTTCTAGGCCTAGGCTACTTGTAATCTAGTATTACGGACAATGTTACAATTAAATCACATCTAACTGTAACCTAAATTGACTAAATAATTGTTGTAATTTAATTGAGTTTTGAGATATAGTTAAGCTAACTCAACTCTGGTACATTATGTAGAGATTACAGACATGCACTATAGTGCTTGTATACAATGTGCATGCTTACATCTGTCGCCTTCTACCTGACCTTCCTCAAATAACTTACCCTTCTCCATTCCTTGAAGGCTGAGCCGACGCCCGTTGCTTCCGGAGTAGATCAAGACTCCAGTTGTAGGCGAGATGCTGTGGAATGCAAGTCAGTGCTCCGAGCACCACTGCCTTTTGTTTTTCCCTTTGACTATCTATTATTCTACCAATTCTGTCTGATTTTCTCATACATCTCTGTCTGTCTGTCTGACAATTTCTCTATCACTCCCTGATTCTCTGAGTTGCTCAATAAGCCTTCTACCTGACCTTCCTCAAGGTCAGGTAGAATCGGTCTGTAAATGCTATAGCTAGTGCAGAACCAAGTCTACAACTAACTGAACTCGACCAACTCCAGACAGAATTGGAAGGACTTCTGGTAAACCTTGACCTAGATTGACCTTGCACTTCCTCGACATGTAGCCTATTAAGCTTCAATGAAGAATCTATCTGGATACCGAGACATGTTTCAGTTGTAACTATTCACAGAACAAGGACTGTTTGAACCAATTTTACAATAACAAATTTATGAAATGATTTAGCAGGCCTAATTAAATAATAGCTAAAGACTAACTGCTTATCGACTAAGGCCTACAAACTATGCAATTTTAAAAGTGAGCAGGACTTCCGAAATAAAATCTTCCTCCTCTTAAAATACTAAATTCTTCTCAAATCATAGAGTAAACTCCTGAGCTGTATCTTTGCACTCATTCTGATTCCCTTATCGGTCCGACATGTTTCACAATTAAATGGACAAGCACTTTAATGAACATTATTGTGTATTCATGCGGCAATCGATCACAAATTCAGAATTCAAAATGCGGGAGCTATATACACCGACCACTCTCACATCCCTTCGCAGTGAGCCTCCCTTTGGGATCTGTGCAAGGGCTTACAAGTCTTACATGCTGCTAAGTGGTAGCTGGACACAGGGAAGAAGGCAGCTATGGTAGCCGAGCAGAAGGAGAGCAGCACGGATAGAAAGAATGATAGCTAATCACAGGGAAACAGCAGTTTACAACTATTTTTTTGCTATTCGTTTTATATAGTCTCTCCCTTCAATTCATCTCGTCGCCGTAGTGAGAAACAAAGACTGATCCACCTGTATTTTAACAACACCTTTCCTTCTTTCCAGAACCTTCTTTCTCAAGCCATGTTCACACTATTTACATGCCTTTGACACCTGCTGCTCTATTTAGCTTTTATGTAGCAATTAATATAATTATTTTCAAGTAAATTATTATAATATTGTCTCTGTCTTGAAATAAATACAAGTTTTTAGCTCATAGGTTAACCACTGGTTTCAAAGCCTCTAAGGACTGCCCCAGTATATTTCTGAACAGCATCATTCTAGAAATATATGCAAACTGTTACGGCTATGACAAGAAAACTATTGAACTTATTTAATCTCACAGGTTCAAAGTCGTACACACCTTCACACAGGAATAATGTATTACACACTATTTTCAAAAAATTACGTAAGTGAAATTCAGTTAAAAGCATTTCCAACGAAAAGAGGACTATAACGCATCAGGTACACGTGGCCAAGAAAATAGCAAATTACAGTACACAATAGAAATCTTCAGATATAGTGCTGCAGACACTTTAGTGCATTTCGGGATGGGATAGCACAGTTAGCACACTGTTAAAGTTAACGATATGTGATGTTATGTCTTCCGAATCCTTTCAACTTCACGTGACTTACAAAAGTGCTGTACAAGAACTGCAGGAGAGCGAAAGTATTGCGTTCGTCTTAACAACCATTGAAGTGCAGCGTTAATTAAGTCATGGGTACACACACTGTAAGGCATAGTGTAATGTTGTGGGGATTGTTGCCCCATGGAGAGGATCGCTAAGCTGCTTGTGGAATTCTCTAGAACAAAGCAACCAAATCCTTTCAATGCTTGTCTTTGGAAAGGTCCTAGCTCCAAATTCACCTTTACAAGTCTGTGTAGAATGGACACCGGTATGTATGTAGATGTATCCGTCAGTACTACCATCCTATTTTATGTCGTTTTCTGTGTGATCAAACAATATTAATCTAACTAATTTCGATATGCTGCGCCTAATATAGTCTTGAAGTTAAACCCTGTGCAAATGTGTAGCAGTAAGTTACATTCAAAACAATCACTCAGAAGAAAAGTCCAACTAAACAATGACACTTTACACAAACAGTCTGTCATCAGAAAATTCGGTATTTACATCAACAATTTGTCAGAAGCAAATGTTAAATTCTCAAACAACAGATAACCAACAAAACCATTTAACAATATTTGAACTCCATTTTCCCTGAAGAAACGACAATCTCCCTTTTGCGTAGTAAATGTGTACTCATTGACTCGCTTCAACGCAATACTGTTAGTCCTGAAACATATTTCATGATCGTCACACAAAAGGACAAACTATAAATTACAACTCTACAGCAATAACAATCAAGACATTAACAAGGTAAAATAATAATAATGATAGCATCCTTATTAGAAAGTATAATAATAATGATGCGTCAGGACAATAATTTGCCCAAATATCTTGGGAGTATTTCGACCTCAAGTAATATATCACTAATCCTAATTTGTCTATACAAACAAGACATGACCTCTATGAAATGACTTTCTTCTGTGATCTGGTTCCAGAATTTACCAAAATAGGTCTGCCAGAAACAATTATTTTCGTAATTAATATATAAACTCGCTGCGGATTGTCAGTTTGTGCTATTAAACCAAGCTACAATACGTTACAATACAACACATCAAAGAGTGAGGCACAGTAATCATTCTAACTCAGAGTCCAAAAGGGAATCAAACAGAGGAGCAATGAAGGCCAATCACAAGGCCACAAACCTTATTCCTCATGCTAACAGAACCTCAGTCTGGTCAAAAATTAGGTCCGTTCATCTAATGTTACACCAAAATACAACTAAAAATCCAACATTCCTAAGATTTGCTCAATATCACATCAACAAGTACCGATCAGAAAATGATTGGACTCACATTATAAAAAGAAAACATTCTTAAACACAGACTTAAATGTAAACATACACATTTCAATACAGCGACCCTATGGCCTCAATCATGCCAATTCTGTTAAGAATCGATCGGGTGAGATCCTTTGCCACCAATGCCCATTTCAATGAGCTCCGCGTAATACAAGGTACTGGTAGTAATCATGCTTGATCAAGGTTTAAGTTTCTGGTAAAAATAACTTTTGGGCAAGCCACAATCCACACTGTCCAATACAGAGACACGCAGGACGTTCTAACCAATGAAGCCAACTGGGCCTTCGCACAACAGCTAAAATCACCACAGCCATCAAACCAACTTCCTTCAGTATCAGCCATTATGTAAATATTTATGATCTACGCTAAGGCTAATATAATAACATCACAATAATTGTCCAGGTCAAAGGTTACAGTACAAGATGTAATCACTCGGCGGTCTAAGGTTAATTTCTAACAGCTGATAAGTCCACATCACAGAAGCACGTAACATAGAAGACACATCACAGCACATCACAAAGAGCGAAACGTAAAAGTAGGATTGAAGACAGTCAACCCAAGTCATCAATGTCATCACACCCACGTCGCAAACTGAATTGAAATCCATCCAACTATGTACTAAACCGACGTTCAATCAGCTTTGTTGGCTACTCAGCGTCACTTTCATGTGGGTTGTGAAATTGTAAAGCTTCCTAGTGATAATTAAACTTCAGTCATATACACAGCTATAAAACGTTATCAATAAGCTGATGACTCAGAGAAAATCCAACAGAGAAGAGATCCAAACAATAACATGACAGAACCATACTGACAGAACAAACATCACATAGTTTTTCTGAGGTGATTTCATTAACCGGTGCTATATAAATGCAAGGATAACAATAACAATTCTCAATTCACTTGGCAAAGACACTACAGTCAGTTAAAAAGCATCATTAAAGGAATACAACATGTACAACAGTGACAGCCAATCAGCCGTAAGTCATCGACAACATCTTCACAGCCTTAACTCTATAGGAGCGAGTTAGTCAAAGAAAACAAATCCTTAATATTTGTAGACATAATTATTATCCCTCAATTATTCTGTCACGAAAAAGTCAATCAGTTCATGCGTTTAACGCAAGGTTGACAAAAGTACGAAAAAATTCAGAATAGCCATCATTATTTACATTTGAAATCTACACACAGCTGCAAGAAGAGAATATAATGCAATAAATCACTTTCTACAGTAGGCATATCTGACCCAGTAAAGCATGAACTGAATCGGGTTGTGATCTATGTCATCACTTTTATAACACATCTTGTTATAACCAATCTTGAGGTTTTCTACTTTTTCTCTAAAGCACTTGCAATCACATGTTATGTTACCATTGTCCAAAGCATGCTGTTCACGTTTAAATAGATACAGCCCAACGTCATCAATCCTTTGAAAGCGTAACTACTCACGAAGCAACAAATGGGTAACAGGTATGTGTCACCCACAGGTATGTCTTACCCTATTAGCATTACCTACAGAAACTGCCTTTAAAACAATGCAGGTGTGTCGCAGTTATCACTATCTTAAGCATCCATGGACAAAAAATCTGAACAGCTTACCAACAATTCATTTGACCTATAACCTCACCCAATTGGCAAGAAATGAGGTACACTTTACAGCTTTTTGATGTCATCGGTCACTCTAGTCCTGGCAGTATAAAACCATGTTTTACCCGTATCATTGTGATTCCATACCAGCATGTGCATTGCGGCTCTATTCATATGTGTCAGCATCAAACTACAGCTGTGACAAGTGTATTATCCCAACCAGGCTTGTGTTCACACATCTATTGCTCGTCACTTAATTCTATCGTACCTACTAGGTTGGGACGTGTGACATTTTCTGCAACTTGCAACATAAAATAATGTCCAACTTGTACCAAATGATATGATATGAATCTGAGGCATTATTCTCTATTTGATAAGATAGAAAATATATTATTCGTGATACATCCCAGGTCATCCCTAGTTTGAACTCATTGCTTTACCCTGGATTTGAACATAATATACAGTTGCCTTCCATACTGGAGTCTTTACAGCTGCAAGAGAATCTAAAGCACGGGTAATAAATGTCATGATAGGCAGAACTGTAAAAACCCATCATGCAACCCAGCTGCTACATTTCTGTAGTTTTGCATTTCATAACTACAAGATTTCATACAAATGTGGCTAAATGATTGGCTTCACACAAGATTCCACACAGTGGGAATTGTTAGAGGTCAAATCTCTATCTATCAATGGTTGAAACCACTTAAAAGATATATTGTCCTAAACGGTCAGGACAAGCAAGGTAAACTCTGACAAGTTGCTCTTGATTATGCATTGTACTGGTAACACACACTTACGATACTACACTATGGCTTTTCCAATCTTCAAAAACGATTCAATGCTCAACTACTATCACTAATCTATGGTAACTTTTCAAAAGTGTTCTCATTGATAGTACAAGAGATCAACCGTTTGGATATTACAGTAAGTTGCTACCTACGGGTTGGCTTTAGGGCCACAATGGGCCCTGTGCTTGTAGCCTAACAGGTAGGGCCCAGCGCTTCAGTTGACTGAATAATAAACGTAAGCCAAACGACCTAATGAAGCAACACCAACATGGTCAATGTTGGGTACCACAAGTGAAAAGATCAGGCCTGCGCTATTTACTCAACAACCATAGGATAAATTCACTGAGACAGCACTTGGCAAATAAACAATCTGAATCGAGACAGTCTTTAAGTTGAGCAGGAAACGACAAAGGATGTTGTGCGAGGTTACATCTTGAAAAACACTTCAAAACGCAACCCAAAAGAAAGCGACGTAAAAACGTCAATTCACCAACTCCAGATATATAGATAAAAAAAGCGTTTAAGATGATAAATCTAGAGAAACCAAACAGGAACAGAATATTTCATTCCCTAAGCAAGAAAGACTTAAATTCCTTGGTCTGTTAATTTTCAGCTGATACCCTGCTATTTCTTTCTGTGCTTGCCGCAGTGGATGACGTCACCTCGACTGAAATACAACAGAAATTCAACGAAACTCATTACTTAACAATTGTGGTTTCTGGGATGAATACAAAATCAATGAAAACACAGATTAGTCTGCAAAATAAATACTCAATGAACCATGCTAGTAATCTTATAACTCTGTAAAGTTGCAATTACAAATAATTATATAAATAAGCCATCTTTACTCGCTGTGCCCTATAGATTATTGAGTAACTCTACATTACTCTTATTATACGAACATTTGGATTTTAGTGTGAATGACTTGGAATCATAGGTATATTGACAGCACGCACAATGAAATTATTTAATGCAGACAGCAAGCCTGGCCCATTTAACCTTTGATCCCGAAACTTCCGAAAGGTGTTATTTACAACGTCTATAAACTTTTCAAGCCTGCTACCGGTGCACTTTGAGAAACCGTGGCTGTCCATACAAAACAATAAATTTATATCACAGAATAAACAGTCTGTGCATGGTTAAAGCATTAAGAACAATTCACATCAACTAATATCCGAATTTGAAAATAATGAAAGAGGCACTTGCAAACAGCAATCGTAATTTAACTTTTAATCAATATAGCAGTGTCTCCAGGGAGCTGCTTCAAATGGTGAGCTGCCTACCTAATAAAAACAATAAACAAACAAAATTTGTACACGTATGAACACCTTATGTAGCACATTTCTTGTAGTTAACACATGTGCTATACCTATGACTGCCTAACAGTAATAAACAAAGTGCAAAAGTGCATTGAGGAAAGAACTTTAGCAAATGTATCCTGCACTGAGCCGAAGACAAAGACAGCAAAGGTACATCAGTGCCCGACTGTTTCACGATGACAGTTCAACTCAAGAGAAATTTAAGACAGGAACAGCAAGGCACTTGCATAACTCAATGGGTCCACAGAGAGCAGTGATTGAAGACCCAGCGGACTCGATACTTAAGCACAGAGCTGCCTGATGGAAGCAGAAGCAGTGCCAGCAAGTGAGACATGCATCAGCATGATTGACGGTCTTGAAAGTGATACTCTCTGCAACAGGAAGCCAGCACAGCGTATCTCGCGCATAGGATGCCAGTGCAGTCTATCTCATATATATGAAACATGTATATGCGCTTCATATGTATAATAATGTATAACAGAGTATATATACTGTAATATAATAAGCCTTGGATCATGACAGATCTGAATATGTACATGTATATACAGGTATAATTATATGAAAATACTTGGACTTGTTGACTGTAACTAAATGATTTCCAATCGCTTATCAAAAAGGTACAGAAAGATCTAGGAACACCTCTCATAGGTTGCCAAGCAGTCTAACTGACCCATAATAATTTACACCATTAAGCCCTCCATGCATTGGATGTACATAGTTTAATACTTGTGAAACATACAGTTGATATCATCCGATTAGGAAGTTACCAAACCTGGTGGTTGGTCAACTCGCATCATGGAGGTCAGCTCAAGCGACTCACGACCAATTGGTGAAAGCATAGGCAGCAGCTGGAATATTTTGATAAGGACTCGGCTGTGATTACTTTTGTGGGTGTGTTCAATTTGGTATGCGAGAAGGTCAAGATAGTAATCGTGAAGCTGCTGGACTCGCATTGGGTTCTTCATTCTTTCGTGTTCTGGCAATAGAATCCAAATAAATTACGATAGTATGATGCATTGATGCAGAGTGTGTCAGCTGTTTTAGGAATAACATGAACTGAACTGCAAACAATCAAAAGTATTCGTTTGGAGTCTTTACAACATTCTTTTCATGATACGATTGATTATTGGGCTTTGACTTATGAATCAGAGAAGCATTAAATTAGATGCAACTAAAATTTCAATGACTGGGCATTTGGAGATCATTGTTTACAAAAACATAATTCAGTTTATATAAACAGATAACACATACAGGGTCATTCCCATCACCCTATAAATGTTTCACAATTTGTGTTTCTGCTTACTGAAACTCTTCAGGAAGCCCATGCAAGGGTTTTTCTTGGCTTATTTTCTTGCAGATATAAACAGAACTAAAAATACAGTTAATTAAATAAAATATACCTAAGACCAGACGGTTGGGCATTCAGCCATCCTCTACCTTAATCCGCTGCAAAAGAGCTCAGCTAAGCAAGTTCACCTTTACTTGTGAGCTGAATAGCGCAGAGGATGATACTCTCGCATGGAGTCAGGTTGCAGCTGTTGAGCTCCTCTGCAAAATGGAACATTCCATTGACGAGCTTCTCTGGCATGAAGACCTGCATCCAGAAGCGCGAATATCTGGCTTCGCAGACAAGACGCAAATAGCAATCGCCATCACGAAACAACGAGCTGAGCAGGATCTGAATAAGACACAACATTTGGTTAGAGATGTATGCATGTATATATGTGTGTATTTCCATACCGCCTCTTACAGTTCACTATTTTTCAGAGGCGGACCCGACTACAACCCGAAGGTGTGTCGGAGTTTTACACGCCGAAGCGCTTGAGCAATTGTGAGTGAAGGACTTGCTAAAGG
>JAQFXW010001378.1:0-15096 GCA_034693945.1 Dendrobaena attemsi | reverse complement strand
CGCGGCGGGTGGGATTCGAACCTGCTACCTTTCGGTTGCAAGGCGGCGACCTTCACCACTACACTACTGCGCCCCATGTCGAAATGATGATCTGATAATTACTAGCAATGACAAAATACAGAAATAACTATGACGTGTCTGCAAATGTGAATAGGACGATACCTATTGCTGAATAGAAAAGCAACAACAACAATGGTGACAGATAACAACAGCATAATGAGGATGATGGTAGAGGGATTTTCAATAGCAACACTCTCGCACGAAAGCAAAGAACCAAGGTCGTGTCCCGTCTTAAACTCTCCCAAAAGTCGACTCGGCCTTCTTTCACCAGGTGGCGTTGGTCAAATGAGGCGCTTCGGTGTGCGATGGTACCCTCCCAGAATCAGATCTACAGTCGGGAGCAACCTTGAGTAATAGTACACACAAAAATCGTCGACGAGTGAATGAATTAATATTAATAACGACAGCTAATATATATATATATTGGCAAGAGGACCATACCCAGGTAGCAGGGGAACTGTATCTGGACAGGCAGAGCGCTAGGAGGAGGAAGGGTCCACCAGTGATCAGACCGAATCCACAGATGATCGGGTCAGCTCTCGGAGAGACCTTGCGGAACTGGGCTGATGCAACCGATCCGATTGCCACTCCGAGAAATCCAGCGAGGCAAGTGAGGATGCCAAAGATGAGACTCACTCTGAACGTACAGACCAAAACAACTCTTCAACAGTTCTCTAACGGTAAATCCAAAGTTCTCTAACATCCAATATAAGAAATAACAGCAGAGCGTGTATTACTGCACGTTCTACAGGACTGTCTGCAGTTTCTATGAATTACACTGAATTGCAAATCCTTTGGACAATGATGATTGATCACGGCACAGACAGCTCTTGCATCTCTCCACTTCTCAAGTTATCACTGAACATTTTGTGTATCGCTTGCACGTTAAAACAAACTCTGAATAACAGTTACAATGGTACATATTTGTATATCCTTTAGCACAGTGGCTTGCAATTGGCGATCCACAAGCAATAAAAAATTAATGTTTTAATTAATTAACAATATAAATGATGTAAAATATTTACAGTTTTCTTTGCTTCAATGGCTACATGGTGGCAAGACCCTAATAAGATCCTGGTTTGTGACAAATAGTCTTCAGTCTTAGCCAATACTTTAATTTTGGTTTATTTTAACAGCAACAATATTGTATAACGTCTATACCACAAACTTTCAGTGGTGCTGTGACCAAGGCACAAAATGTAGAAATGTATTTGCATGTATATATATATATTTATGTATGTATCTATATGTATGTTTGCAGTATGTACTATGTATGCATGTAGAATTATGTATGTATGTATGACATTGTATGTATGTATCGTATATACATTGTAACACGACACTTAATATATATAGCACACTAGGTGGTTCTTGGAAGCGTTTGGCGTCCTTGAAAATAAGTTTGTAAATGAGTAGAAATCAAATCTTGGCTTTGCTTGGTAGACCTAGTAGGCTAATCTTGCGATTGTTCGGACGCCTTCGGCGCACGTGTAAAGAAATATGTAAACGAGTAGAAATCGATGTCCGTCAAAAGAAATTTGTAAATAAGTAGAAATCAAATCTTGGTTTTTCTAGGTAATGATCTTGGGATTTGTTAATTAATTCCAATGTGCTAAAATAGAATTTATAATCTCGCTTCTACCAACATTATCATCCCAGTTCTGTTTCAATAATATTTCTAAGGATTCCCGTTTCTGTAAGTCTTCTTTTTTCTGCAAGTCTATAAGTTTGCCGTAAAACTTCGAGAACATTATCGCTTTGAATGCGTTGTAGGCCGACGTTCGAGTCAGTAACATTTTGTTATCGACCCTTGAAATGAACTTGGAATTTTTTAATTAAAATGGAGAGCGGGTTGATATATGATAATTATTATGCGAGTAGGCTAGGCTAGTGCTGCGGTTAAATAGGTCATTGGTTAAAGCCAGGGCTGGCAAAATGTAGTAAGCTGTAACTTTCTCTGGACTTTATTGATGTTCGTTACTGTTCGGTATAGCGTTGTTTGTGTGACATGCTATCGCCGAGTCACATGACTTCTGCAATTATATTGATAATTTTGAAGTACTTCATAAAATGCCTAAATTTTTCAACAAGTCAATGTGCTGGAAATTGTCATTTACAACTTGACCATATATATCAAGTAGCAGGACAAGCCAGAATCAACCCAACGACATGTTACCGTCACGCACACATGTGAACTTGTGGAGCCACCCATAAGCCACAGTCATTTCACTCATGAACCCTAACAAGATAAGTTACTGAACACACGTTTGTATGCATGTGCAATTGTGCATGTATGAACATGTCTGTATGTATACATGGCTTTAGACGCACTTACTCTGCATCGTCGGCTCGATTTGGTTGAACAAGAATGGATTTGTACATGTAGAGCGGAGCCCAGAGTGCAAGCGCACCGGTCACAAACGAAACACAGGTAAATGCGGCCGAAGACAGCATGAAGCTTTTGCTTTAAGAGATGAAGAAAACAGAATGTCTTAGAAAGACAAGAAAATCACAGATGGAGAAAATAAATTCTACATTCAGCTAATCTGTCCTTTTCCATGATGATAAAGATTTCCGATATATTCTACATTCAAACATTCACAACTCAGCCAAAACAATGTATATTACTGACTAAAGTACCTTCACCATCCAGACACCCTGGTCGACCCATTCATCTTTGTCATGCTGACCTACTGGACTTCAACTTATCTTTTCCAAAGGCTAACACATTTCACTGCAGTCAAAGCAATCATTGACCACCATGACCTGCTCCAAACCCACCCACCATACACTCCATCCCATGACTGTATAACCCCCGCCTGATGTGATAAACATTTATTGCTAGTATATTATATATATATATATAATCTGTTCTTCTCCATGATGATATATATATATATAACTTGGCTTATTAGAGGGCTGTACATCAATTAGCAATTGCTTAATAAAGAATAAAGTTACTTACAATAGTCATACTAGAAAGTTATGAGTTAAGACGAACAGATTACATGATCACAACATCATTTCTTAGTACATGACGAACCACTAAAGCCTTTGTAGTTATTTTAAAACTCATCACTTTATATAATCTTAACTAACATAATTTTAATTTTTTATTACTTATTATTAATACGATGTTTAATTTCCATGTTTCTTGATGTGTGTATCATAGTAAGTTTGAAGATGGAAAAATACAGAGAAAACTTACTTACTTACTTATCAACAACAACATCTGAAAATGGCCTTCAGACAGAACACTGCCAAAAGTAGGCCAAAATAATCCATTCACGTGCAGAACACAAACGCTGTTTTCTAAAGAAGACATCACCAGACAAGACAACTCACTTCTTGACTAGATATGAAATGTCTGACCCCCACGAGGTCACCTTAAGATTGTGCGACCCTCCCTCCGCTGCCCCGCGTGGAGGTTCCTTCACCAACAGAATCGTCAGCACAACACACACAAGACCAATGACAGGAGTTACCTGAAAAATAAAAGTAATTCAGCAAGTAGTCTTAAAATCTGGCAAGCACACTCTCATGTTAAGCTTTAGAATATTTCTAACTATATAATATATATATATAGCTGTGATGGGATCGCCTTGACTTCTTAAGTAGCTCAAGTCTTTCTACTGTCGTCGTTGTTTGGATGAGAATGCCTCTCAGAAGTAGGTTCTTGAAGGGGCTCTAAAAAAAGGTGAACGAAGCTTCAGAAGTTTTTCTATATAATAGCATGATAACTAACATAATAAGAAATGCCATCGGGCATATACATACTTACTACATACTCCTTAAATTTCACTTTTTCACTGTAGTTAGCCTGAAATGCCTCTTGAATAGTTCCCTCAAAGAGACACTTTAGAGATTAAAGAAGTTGTCGAAAGAATAAATAAAATAAAAAGACAAATCATCAACACTTTCTGCACCATCACATTTGCGTCAGTTGCACTACTGTGGATTTCCTGGTCACACTGGCAAAAACTTTCTAACATTATTTCGTTTTGCTATTCTTTCTATCTGGGATTGAGTAACAAGTACCTTTGATTAGTAAACTTGAAGGGGAAGTGCACAACTTTCAAAATAAAGAATCTGCACAGCAAAGACTGAACTGAAAGAGTCATACCCTTAGTGCCCACTGCCAGCCACCAAGAAGTTGTGCCATGTATGCACCAATTATGTAGCCCAAACCACTGCAACAAAAGCATCATTATATAAGAAACAAAAATGCAAGACACAATTCATTTCAATGTGCACTAAATTTATCAATTATTCCTAATTATTGTTACCTAATTATTGTTAACTTTTCCGCATTTAAGATGCACCACTTCATATGCTAAGCAAATGCACGCCAAGAACTTGGTCAGAAGTCAGGAATCAACATAATCTATACTTTGCATGCAAGCTTTCATGCACAAAAGTTTGTAAGAATGTATGTATGCATGTCAATATATGCAAGTATAACAACAATGTTCTTGGCTAATTCTACATCAACTTTTAAGAAGTTTAAAAAGACCACTGAGCATGGCTATCAATGATAAATAACAAATGTAGTTTAATATTATAAGTAGACTGACTGAACACTGTGAACAGTCCATGCTCTATATTTACTCTAACCACCTCAGAGTAAGTAACACATTAGAAGGCCAGCCAGTACTCAAACAAATTATATCCATCATATAACATTATAAAGAAGTAGGCATAAGAACAGGAATACCTAAAAAACAACATCAATCTTATACTCCAGTTCCGTCACCTCCCATTTTTGTTATAAGCCGCCCTTAAACCGAGCAATTAAAGAAATTGGTTGTGTGTGCGCATGCGTGGGTCTGCCACTGGTGACCTTTCTAGCTTACTGTGCAATGCATGCTTTGTCATATCTGATATAGTCTCAATGATTCAGCCCCAATGGTCTAGTTATAGATGACATGCAATGTTGTATAAAGTAACACAAAAAGCATCACTAATTATTTTTATTTATTCACATATTTCTATACTGCCCCTTCAAGTCTTCTGCTACGTGTGTCGGATTTTACATCCCAAAGCGCTATGAGCAATTGTGAGTGAAGGCCCTACTTAGGTGCTTGGGTCTGAATCTAACCCGCAAGCATTCGGACGCAAGGCGGGCGACTATCCCACTGCTTCACACATGCCCCACTAATGTGTTTACTCTTTTGAGCGTTTATTTATTTTTTTATTTTTTTATATTTAATAACACATTTCTATACCGCCCCTTCAAGTCTCCTACTACTCAGAGGCGGTCTCGACTACAGCCCGGAGGTGTGTTAGAGTTTACACGCCGAAGCGCCATGAGCAATAGTGAGTGAAGAACTTGCTCCAGGTCCTTACGCGGCGGGTGGGATTCGAACCCGCAACCCTTCGGTTGCAAGGCGGCGACATACACCACTACACTACCGCCCCCATCAGACATAATTAAAATTAAAATTTTGAGCAGACCTGCCGACTGGAATGGCAAAGTAGAAGATGGAGAGAGCGGTCGTCCGCGTCGAATCGACAAATAAATCGGCAATAATCGTTGGTGCAACAGTCGAATAACTCGCCTGGCCAATGCCAAGTAGAGCACGCATCAGCAGAAAGACCGGGTAGTACTAGAAACAAAGAAATAACAAGTTTGGTCTTTTCTTTTCAACCCTGAAATAACTCTTACACACGACTGAATAGATTCAACAGGCAGTATTCTAGTTCGTTTGAATAGTTTGGCTTTCACTCTACCTGAAATTGAAAATGTGCTTCTGAATCGCTGCATTGATATTTACTTCGACCTCTTACTACAAAATTTTGTTGACTGCTTTATATGAACTACGGCACTCAAATTATTAATTTTAAAAAGCAAATACTTGTTGAATTTTGGTTTCTAGTTCTTCCACAGTGCCTCCCAAGAGCACTTCAAACTCATTTTATTCCAAGCTTTTTAAAGATTGTGAAATGCAGATGTCCCACCATCTTCAAGCATATCTTCAGAACGTCAGATATCTTGAAGAAGCGCTATATAAATTTGAGCTGATTGATTGATATCTCCAATAGAAGACAATTCTAGATGAAGGGGTCGGCATAACCTTATCCAGTTGAGGCGCCAGAACGAGACCAGAAAAACCAAAGGCAGAATTAACAAAATGGCGACGTGTCATCTCAGAGGACAAGGCACAGCCGTGATGAAATAGACAAAACTATGGCAGCTAATTCATGCGATAAATTAGGATTCAATGACTTTGAATGAAACAAGTGCCTTGAGTAAGAGTAACACAAAACATAGGCATCATTTTGCATACTGGTATGGGGCTAGCACAACTTCAAATCATGCAAGTACTACCAGAAGTATTTAATGTAAATTATTCTTCGCTTTTAACATTTCTTTTAGAGTAATAAATCCAAGGCACTCAATAAATAAAGCTTGAACCATAACATTATAACCAAGATGTTTTCAAAACCTAGATTAAAATGTGTCCATATGTAAACGATGAGCTTACGCCTCTATCGATGAAAGACGAAACGAGAGTTACAGACGACCAGCAGAATATTCCCAACGTGATGATCAGTTTGCGATTGAATCTGTCGCCAAGGTAACCAAAGACGAGAGACAGAAACATGTAGCTGGTGATGAACGTCGCCTGCATCAGACCAGTGCTGGCGTTGCTGATGTTGTAAAACTCCTGCAGTTCTTTGAGAACTCCTAGAACAAAAATCCATTGTCATAGGGGGAGCTATGCCCATGGAGAAGTTTAGAACTATTTTCAACATGCATTGGTTAGCCCCAATGAGGGTTAAGCCTCTGCCCCCCCCCCCCATCAGACATAAGATTAAAATATAAAATAAGGAAAATGACTTTAAAAAAGTAATCGAGCTTTTGGGCAGATGCGATGATGAAATTTTTCTGAAGTTGGAACTAGGAAAGGTCATCAACTTTTACGTAACGAGTCCAAACTCCGCCCATGACCATTGCCCATAAAACTTTACCTCGAACTCAGACTGTTTAAAAAAAATGTATAAGTCAATGCCAGATTTAAACTGAGACTCATTGTGCAATGCCTTTAATGTAGCCACAGATTGAAATATTTCATCGTACAAAATTACCTATCATCACATTTTGCTCTAAGCTTCAGTACAACACACGGAGAAACTTTTAACCAGGTTTATAAACTAACCAGTAACCAACTAACTATTTGATGCCACACATTATAATGGCAATTTAAAATTATATGCGGTTGTATGTAGTTCAACATAAAATCTGAGACCAGATATGGAAGTTACTGAGACACAAAGTTAATTAAGATACGATGGAGGACGAGTTTGTTTGGCCAATTGTTTCGTTGATAAGCTTCAGAACTTCACTTTGAGCATTAAGATACTATACTCAATACACTTTTACCTTCCTAACACTTCAACACTTGCCAATTTTATTCTTGTTGCTGATGACTCCAACGTGTTTTTTTCTCATAAAAATTATGACAGTTTATTTCAAATAGCAAACCAGGAAATACAAAAAATCGCAGATTGAGTCATAAGTAATAAATTATCATTAAATCTAAATAAAACTAGCTATATTCTTTTTCGTTTTCGTAGGAAGAAAGGTCCTCCTATACAAAGTACAATCCAAGTTGATAACTTCAAAATTCCCCAAGTAATTTCCGTTAAATTTTTGGGTGTCCATCTGGATCAACATTTTACCTGGAATATTCACATATCCCAAATTGTATCAAAGATCTCAAAAAAACATTGGAATCTTGTCACGCATTGCTTATTTACTGCCGACTTACGTACGCCTAAATCTGTATTATACACTCGTTCATCCATATTTAGCATACTGCAACATGATTTGGGCTTCTAATTATGTCACGAGACTAAAACATCTTATTACACTCCAAAAAAGAGCTGTTAGGATCATTTCAGGATCGGAATTCCCTGCCTCCTCAACTCCTCTCTTTTATCAATTTAAAATTCCGAAACCTGAACAAATTAAAAAAATATCAAAATTTGTGAATTTATGTTTTAGTATCGAGCTCGCTCTCTGCCACCAATATTTGTCAATTATTTCCACTACATCTCTGACCTACACCATTATGAAATAAGATCTGCAGCAAATTTCAGAGAAATTTTTACTTGTACTAACTCAAGGAAATTTTCCTTAAAAAGTGCTGGTCCCCTAGTATGGAACTGTCTACCAATTCAACTGAGAAATATCCTAAGCTTTCGTTTGTTTAAAACTCAATTATGCATTTACATCTTTTCCAAGAGTACTTAAATCTTATGATGTGTGTTTTAGTTAACTAGTTAAGTCCTACACTAATTAACTTCTTAGTTTTTCACTGTACTATATATACACCATGTTTGCCTTCTTTGAAATTATGCTCTGTACCTTATTTTAGGGTTACCCTTGTTAGCGGGACCTAGGCCCTTTTAGGTTTCTCCCATTGCCTCCATTCTCAAAGTCTATTTGCTAAAAAAGTTACTGTAAAATTTTACACTGGAGTCAATAAAAAGTATGGTTATGGTTAATTATAAATAGCCTTCCTAAACTCCTGGGCCAAACTATTAAAATCTCAGCGAATCCACTTCGAAATGCTATCAGCGATCCATGACTCCTTACAATTCTCCCAACCCAAATATTATCTTCTGCAAATTAATCTCCGTCCAGTCAACAAGCTCTACCCAATCATCCTCCTATCTTGGACCTATTCTATTTATAGATTTCAGTACAACCTAATCAGTGGCGTTCCCAGTGTGTTGGGCCAAGTGAAAAAAAGATAAGTTTTAAGACGGCGGGCAGAAGCAGCAGTACTGCTAGTTAAGAGTTAAGATCGCTAAATGAGTCAATGGAGGAAGGTCATTCCATAGCATAGGACCAACTGATGCATAGGCGCAATGCTGGAAAGTAGCAGTTCGAGAACGAGGCACCAGAAGGTCAAAGCTGTCTAGAGAACGGAGAGGGCGATCACAAGCAGTCGAAATAGGCCTCAGAATCTCCTTTTAGCTAATCTTTAGATAGCTTCTGTGACTAGATTCAGTGCTTGTGAATCAGCTAGTGCTCTGTGCATGTTCTCGTTTGGCACTTTAAGCATTTTGGAGAGTACAATTTGTCATCTGTTTTGTAAGCAATTTATTGGCTTTAGAAATGGTTGCATTGACTATTTATAATATTGTAGCTACAATATGAGAAATCGTTTCTGTTATTAATGTTTCAGAAATTGAGTGTCTGCGAGCACGAATCAGGAAAAAGACTAAAATCTTCATCTTTCACTTGTACTGACTGAAGCTGAGCGTCAAAGTCACTAAAAAGCTTAGTGACACAATTGAAAGCAATGGCCATGCCAAGCGTGCCACCAGGAGCAAAGACAAGATGTCGAACAACCACTGCAGTGACTTTGAACAGTGAGAGGTTTGTAAACCTAGTCAAGAAATATATTCATTGTTGCCATTTTTGAGTGTCGAGAGGTCAGCAAACTTAGTCTAAAAATGCATTGATAATTGCAATTTTCTCGCTGTACCGATACTTGATAACAGAGGCGTCCATCCCCCATAAGCCTATGAAGCATTCATCCATGATTTTTATGAAATATTCCCCTGAAAATTTTTCTGAAACTTCAACATCGCATCCGCAAAAGAGTTGATGACCAACTTTCTTTTTTAGTCACAACATCAGAAAATCCCTCAAAATTTAACATCGCATCCACGAAAAAAGTTGAAAATTTCTCAAAAGTGAACATGCCATCTGCCAAAAAGTTAATGACATTTCTTAGTCCCAAGTCCCAACTAAAAAAATTTCCTTTTTCACTGTTTAAATTTTTTTTCCCCCAAACGGATATTTATGAAGATTTCTGTTTCATTCCCCCTGCTTGATAAGATAATGTATTGTCAATGTTTTTTGCAGAGATTATTACAATTGAGTTTGTGTATGTGTTACAATTTGTTTTTCTTAGCAGTGCTGCAAATAGAAGAATCGCTGGTCACGACAAGAAGTCAGCTGTCGAAATTGCAAAGGTACAATAGGGTCCCGCTTGTTTGTGCTGCATATTGTAATCTTAAAAACCAATTATCTAAAGCACTTCTCTAAAGCTAAGCATTAGCTTAGCCAAGAGTGCATCTTGATGAAATATATTTGCAATACTCTGTAATGTATGAATGGATGTTGTACATATTTATTTGTGTGTTGGTGCGTAACTGCATATTTACTTTGCATGTGTTTTTATCTATCTAATACAGTGCTGTCCCACAAGCGGGCCGCATACGACCCGCGGACTGATTTTTTGCGGCCCACCTGAGCTTGCTGAACTTTTGTAGGCTGTAACAAAATAATGCAAAAAGCAGTTTTTGGCCTATTAGCATTGCATAGAGACGTTTTGTAAGCGCATGTTTGTGTAAAAAGGTGGTGAAGAAATTTAGGGGAGCTTACAGAACATTTTGTTGAAAAATAATTGAGCAATGACTAAAAAGGCCATAAATTTTTAGGGGCGCTTATAGAAGATTTTCGTCGGATAACAAGCCATGACTAAAAAGGGTCATCGGTTTTTTGGGTTCACAGATGGTGCGGCCCGCGGCTTCAAGAATAATTATTTTGTGGCCCTCAGACCTAAAATAGTTGGACAGCACTGATCTAATAGTTCATGTGAATATAAATGCTGATATATGATAGTATGTGCAGTACGCTGTGTTTATGATATGTTTATATGTATGGACTTATAATAAGTGAAATTGGATAGTACTGTTTATTTATATAAAATTGTCTGTCACCTGGACGTCTTAAGTGACTAGAAACTCATTTCTTCTGTAATTAAACTCAGGATTGGATGTGGTTCATGCAGCTTCACTGTAACAGAATTTTAACAGAACTTTTCATTACTTTATTTAGACTTCGTTCGTCAATGAACACTGAATATCCAATTCTCTTTCAATACTTTCAGGTTAAAAAAGTAAAGAATGATGGCTACGTAATGAGGTATACATTTTGTTCTTGTTATGTACATTTTATTTATGTACTTTTATATAATAATGATGTCAGACACTGTCATCTTTATCAGTACAAGAATTGTTGCAGTGGAATAGCTATCCAAACCTGGATGCCATGGAAATCGCAAGTGCCATGAGTAATCTTATTATTTTTATACAAACATTTAAAATACAAATAGTATCATATATAAATATATATCGGAATAAGTTGGTACTGTGTGCAATAAACTACTTGGAAAGTTCCAACAATATCGATAAGACAAAGCTAGTTGCACAGCTGAATGATATTTGTACAACCTTTCTGTCAAAACATGTTTGAGACTATTGATTTGCACTTCGGTGTTTACTAGCAAGACAGCGACTAGAATACCAACGACTAAAGATTCGGAATTCTGTGAGACGATAGCGTACGACGAACACATGGATCAAGGAATCCCACAGACTCTTTTAGACGGCCTTGGCTTTCATCCAGACATGAATGGGGGCAATGATGATGAGGACGAAAGAATCTCCACGCTCGACCACTTGAGTTCCAGCGATACGGAGATGGCAACGCTAGTTGCGCAAGCCCGAGTTCTTCCATACTCTTCAGCAGCCATTCTAAAGAAATGTAAGACAACCAGATGTATCATATCAAAGCATTTGTAAAGCGCCTCTCATAGGTGAACCATTCAGAGGTGCTTCCCATGTGCCAGGCACCAAGAGAAGAAAAGTAATAGGTCTTGAGAAGAGCATAAGAAGAAGAAAGGTTTTCATTTAGAATATTAAATCGAGCGGTTAGATGATAGAGCATTATGTGTGTCTTGTTTATGAAGTTTGATTATTGTTATTGGTTTATAATACATGTAATCGTTGATTTTAACAGATTTCTTGCTTCTGCTTTGTTTAGTGGATTGATGACTATTTTATCAGCAACATAAACATGTCAGCAGAAATTAATTTATCGGCATAACAACATTTCTTGAAGGTTACATTGATTCACAACAACTTTAATTCAAAATAGGTATTACTGTAATTGCAGTTATGTCATCATTTACAACCTATAATCAGCACTCAGCAGCTGAGCAAAGTTTGTTGAGAGCAGGACATGATCAAAGTTTATATAACAGAAGTGTTTTTGGATGCTCGAACTTGTTACAGGCGAGAGCTATTACTAATCAACTATACTGTGTCCCATGCTATGCAATATTATTGGTTTAGCATGCTCAGCAGTATAATTGATACAGCCCTAAGCTCTAATGGTGTACAATGTACATGTATGAAGACAACAGTTGACCAATATTCATTTATTCAAGTGAATTTAAGTACCTTGCACTAACCGATCCATCAGATATGTTTCATTTCAATTGTTTTTACTGCTTTGTCTTGCAGCCAGGCAAGGGAAACGGTCGAAAACTTCTCAGTCCTATCCTGCGACAAACGCTAACACTGATCAGTCTTCGTATGAGTCAACTTCCAGACTTTCACCAAGTGATAGTGACATTTACCACTCCAATCTTCCAATAGACTTATCCAAGAGGTCTTCGCAAAACTCGATGCCGCCAAGCCCCGCTAGGCCATATACGAACCAACCTCGCGGTAACATACAGTACGCACACCATCCCGAGGGCTATGTCGTTGCGAAAATAGTTCGTGATGAACCCAAACCGCCAAAAAAGAGACGCTCTCGTGCCAAACAGAATTCAGAATCCGAGTCAAATCCGCAGGTCGTGGAAATCGTGGAAGGGTGTCCGTTCAACGAGAATAACGTGGAGGATGTGTTGGGCGAGTTGATGGAACACACGGACGCCATGCGTCGAAAGATGGCTTCGATGAAGGATGACATGAGACGCGTGTGTGGAACAGGTGCGTCGTTGAAGACCAAAGAGCAGCTGACTAAAGGCATCGAAGTGTCGCAGAGGCTACAGAAGGCCTATCTTAGTTACACCGCGGCGCTAGAGAATGTTGAGAGGTGGGACGACACGCTGAACGATGAGGAACACGCTACTGATGCTTCCTAACAGACGATTTATGCTAGAATTGAAGCTCAATATTTTCAGGTTGAAAACGAGCAATTTGAATCTGACTGGTTCTATTGTTTCCATTTCTTGAAGCACACTATGTTGATTTGATAATTTGTAATTGATTATGAAAAGAATGGTGCTACAGTTTAATATGGAAGATGTTCAATATCGTTTTGCGATGGTCTTTGATGTTTAGAAACGAGCGTAGACTATTACAGGCTGCCTGACTCTTTTCAGAGGGTGATTTATCCGATTGTTTCTGACTTGCCTTTAAAATCGTGTTTCAAGACTTAGAATTTGCACACACGTATAAATGTCTCACAGATTCTCTTAACTTGATAGTGAAATAAGGAATTATTGGCAAGCAGTTATTTTTATATATTATTTGCCCTAAAAATTTGGATTACTTATGCAGTGAAAATGTCTGATAGGAAAATTAAGATTTGATGAGGGTCTTCAAAATTATGTTATTTTATTTATTCACACATTTCTATTCCGCCCCTTCAAGTCCACTACTACTCATGGGTGGTCCCGACTACAATCCGGAGGTGTGTCTTAGTGTACAATTCTGAAGCGCCACAAACCTGCGACTCTTCGGACGCAAAACGGCTATCATCCCACTGTGCCACGATGCCCATGTTTTAAATGGGACAAGATAATTTATTTTAAAAGATTAAACTTCCGAAGACTATCTAATGAGTGCCTACTTTCGAACCAGCGCGATATGTCGTGAGAGTGTTTACTGTTTAGTAAATCAAATGTGATTCAATCTTCTGGAGATTGTTTTTGAGAAGACAATGGTATCACAAATATGTGTACATGTAAGTGAATGCAACATTAAGAACTGCAACATTACTGCATGTGTATAATGTATGCCTATATTATGTAATGATTTGGTAATTTTTAGTTAGCAGTGGCATCGCCGGATGCATAAAACTGAACACAAACTCTGAAAATATAATTTCAGACGTGTATGAATTATTGCCAGTCGTTTGTAGTCGGCCAATGGTCATTATTAGTAATGTGATTATGCAGCATAAATAGATAAACCTCCTGCTACATTACGAAAAAGCTCATTTAGATTCATTATCTAATTGTTACACCTATTACATCTTATATAGCCGTTTGTATGGTTCTAAGATATTTTGTGAGTAGTGTGACTAGTGTCTGTGACAGTTTGCAGTAAAAATAGAAAATACTATTTTGTTTTCTATTTTCAAAATACGTTTGAAAACTGTTTTGTAAAAGTATATTCAAAATGGTTTTCCAAAATACCTTTTTTATACAATAGTTAATTTACTAAACTTCTTCTTAAACATAAAAATAAATTCTTAAAACCTTCCGATATCTTTGCCTGTAGACTAAATGTTAATGAAGTCAACTTGTTCATAGACAGAGTCATAGTTAAGACTTAGTTCAGTGCAGTGTTTAATGAAAACACTCCTGAGTTGCAATGAAAGTGTAAAATGTTGATTTCTCAAAAGCATCTCTAGTAACTATTTTCAAAAGTATATTGTAAAAATATTTTTAAAATAGTTTTGAATACTATTTTGCAAAACTGTTTTTAAAATAGTTTTGAATACTATTTTGCAAAACTGTTTTTAAAATAGTTTTGAAAACTATTTGGCCCATCACTGACAGTTTGGATGCGTTATGATTGACGTAATGTAGTAGGCCAAAGACTTTGCAACTAGGTGTCCGGGATGCCCATTCAGACTCGGCTAGGCCTATTTTGTGGTGGCTGGCTGTATGTCTTGGTTGCTACCATGGTGAAAGATCTTTGGTTAGTTAGTCCAAGAAGGTCTTTTAATTAGACGACTAGTTTGTTGTCTGTTTCCAATGACACCCCAGCATAATAATGATGCTCATGGTTTGCACAATGTTGTATCCAACTCTCCACTTTGAATGTCCCAAGATCTTATTTGAAAATCCCAAAGTCGTAATAATCCCAAGTAGTCCTAATTGACAATTCTGAGTTAAAGCTGTTTAGGCCTAGTCACAGTATATATAATTACACAGTACGCTGACTTATGGCCGCTGCCATAGTCAGAATGTGTGACGAATTTTCTAAGCG